>CM043366.1:2497516-2542516 GCA_023718395.1 Leucaspius delineatus | reverse complement strand
TGTGAGTGTGAGTTTGAGTGAGAGAGTGATTGAGTGTGTGAGTGTGAGTGAGTGAGTGAGTGAGTGAGTGTGTGAGTGTGAGTGAGAGTGTGAGTGAGAGAGTGAGTGTGAGTGAGAGTGAGTGAGTGTGAGTGTGCATGAGTGAGTGGGTGTGAGATAGAGTGTAAGTGTGAGTGTGCATGAGTGAGTGAGTGTGAGCGAGTGAGTGAGTGAGTGAGTGAGTGAGTGAGTGAGTGAATGAGTGAGTGAGTGTGTGTGTGAGTGAGTGAGTGTGAGTGAGAGTGAGTGTGAGTGAGAGAGTGAGTGTGTGAGTGTGAGTGAGTGTGAGTGAGTGAGTGAGTGAGTGAGTGAGTGAGTGAGTGTGAGTGAGTGTGAGTGAGTGAGTGAGTGTGAGTGTGAGTGAGTGTCTGTGCGTGTGGGAGTGAGTGAGTGAGAGAGTGAGTGTGAGTGAGTGTGAGCGTGTGTGAGTGAGTGAGTGTGTGTGTGTGTGTGTGTGTGTGTGTGAGTGAGTGAGTGAGTGAGTGTGAGTGAGTAAGTGAGTGTGAGTGAGTGTCTGTGCGTGTGAGTGTGAGTGAGTAAGTGAGTGTGAGTGAGAGAGTGAGTGTGAGTGAGTGTGAGTGTGAGTGAGTGAGTGAGTGTGTGTGAGTGAGTGTGAGTGAGTGTGAGTGAGTGTGAGTGAGTGAGTGTGTGTGAGTGAGTGTGAGTGAGTGAGTGAGTGTGAGTGAGTGTGAGTGTCTGTGCGTGTGTGAGTGTGAGTGTGAGTGAGTGAGTGAGTGAGTGAGTGAGTGAGTGTGAGTGTGAGTGAGTGTGAGTGTGAGTGAGATAGAGTGAGTGAGTGAGTGTGCGTGAGTGTGCGTGAGTGTGAGGGAGTGTGAGTGAGTGAGTGAGTGAGTGTGAGTGTGAGTGAGTTTGTGTGAGTGAGTGAGTGAGTGTGAGTGAGTGTGCGTGAGTGTGCGTGAGTGTGAGTGAGTGTGGTTGAGTGAGTCTGCGTGAGTGAGTGAGAGAGTGAGTGAGTGTGAGTGTGAGAGAGTGAATGTGAGTGTGAGTGAGAGAGTGAGTGAGAGAGTGAGTGTGTGTGAGTGAGAGAGTGAGTGTGAGTGAGAGAGTGAGTGAGTGTGAGTGCGAGTGAGAGAGTGAGTGAGAGAGTGAGTGTGTGTGTGAGTAAGTGTGAGTGTGAGTGCGAGTGTGAGTGAGTGTGAGTGAGTGAGTGAGTGTGAGTGTGAGTGAGAGTGAGAGAGAGTGTAAGTGTGAGTGCATGTGTGAGTGAGAGAGTGAGTGTAAGTGTGAGTGTGCGTGAGTGTGAGTGAGAGTGAGTGAGTGAGTGTGTGAGTGAGTGAGTGAGTGATTGAGAGAGTGAGTGAGTGAGTGAGTGAGTGTGTGTGTGTGTGTGTGAGTGTGCGTGAGTGTGAGTGAGAGTGAGTGAGTGAGTGTGTGAGTGAGTGAGTGAGTGATTGAGAGAGTGAGTGAGTGAGTGAGTGAGTGTGTGTGTGTGTGTGTGTGTGTGAGTGAGTGAGTGAGTGAGTGAGTGAGTGTGAGTGAGTGAGTGTGAGTGAGAGAGTGAGAGTGAGTAAGGGAGTGTGTATGAGTGTGTGTGTGTGTGTGTGTGAGGGAGTGTGTGTGAGTGAGTGTGAGTGTGCATGAGTGAGTGTGATTGTGAGTGTGTGTGTGAGTGTGTGTGTGAGTGAGTGAGTCTGTGTGAGTGAGTGAATGAGTGTGTGTGTGTGTGTGTGTGTGTGTGTGTGAGTGTGAGTTTGTGTGAGAGAGTGTGTGTGTGTGTGTGTGTGTGTGTGTGTGTGTCTCTCTCTCTCTATGTGTGTGTGAGAGAGAGAGAGAGTGTGTGTGTGTCTGTGTGTGTGCGTGAATCCTGTAAACTGATCTGACCCCTAAGATACTCTACATGTCTGAGTCACATGACTGCGTGATGGAGGTCGCATGAATATATTTGGATTCTCGTTCTTTTTCCCCTGTTGAACCAAGACCTGTCCTCAGCAAGACCATCCGAGTGTGTGACGTGCGTGTCTGTTGTGAGTGTGTGACGTGTGTTTGTCTGTTGTGAGTGTGTGACGTGTGTTTGTGCGTTGAGACCCGAGACCCGTCCTCAGCAGGACCATCTGAGTGTGTGACGTGTGTTTGTCTGTTTTTAGCCGCTCTGGAGGAGATCCCGGCTGGGTTTTCCCGGTGCATTCTGTCCTGGGCTCCCAAATTAATCAGATTTAGTGCGCCGGCCATATGTCGAGGCAGCGTGTGACTGTCCCACCCTGATCTCAGATCAGCTCATCCTGAACAATACACACATCTCAGGTCAGCACAGAACAATCAGCTCTTCGGATGCTGTCGGGTCTTCACTGGGCTTCTCCGTAACGGCTCTTCAGTGGTTAGGTTACACAAACAGCTAACAAAAATATTTTCTAAGAACGTTAAGTTATGAAAACATTATTTCTGAATGTCGTAATTCAGAACGTTTTTTACATGAACGTTAATGGACATGAACGTTTACATGAACGACTGTAACCCTAGTTCCCTGAGAAGGGAACGAGACGCTGCGTTGATGACGCTTTGGGAACGCCCCTGCGTGATGTCAGCTAGTCCAATGGCGAGAGTGAACGTCACCACCAGGAAAGGATAAAAGCACATCCGGTCGGACCGGCGTTAGTTCCTAGGTTTCCAAACCGGATACCGAGATCGAGTTGCAGGCCTCAGCCTCAGAGTACCATGAAGGAAACGGATAATCAGGGGGTCTCTCCCCAGAGATGCATTGCCCACAGGGGCGTGGTAAGCCGCAATGGCCGCCACGTAAACCTTTAGGGTGGATGGAGATAACCCTGCTGAAAAGCGATCTTGCAAGAACTGGGGTTTCCCAGTTTATGTGCCACAAAAGATGATGACTCCTCCAGAATGGAAGCACCCGATATTGGTATTCTTTGCCCCCGAAAGAAAACCTCAGGAACTGCTGAGGGAGGATGGAGACATGGAAGTATGCGTCTTTTAGATCTATCGTGACAAACCAGTCCTCGGATCTGATTTGAGTCACGATCTGTTTCATTGTCAACATTCTGAACTTGAGTTTCTTGACTGCACGATTTAACTGACGAAGATCTAAAACTGACTCACTAATTCTCTGTCGGGTGAGTACACCTGTTCTATAGCTTCCTTCGCTAACAGAGGTTGTACACCGCTCCACCCCGGGTGCGGTCACCCCCCAGAGGTCTGACACCAGTGGCGTCTGGATCTTTCTTTGGCCGAAGCCTTCTTAGCCTGAAGAGCGCTCCTCAGATCCGGCTTCTGCTTCGAAGGCTTCGGCTGAGGGTCTTTCTGCTGCGCTCTGTATGAGGAGCTCGACGGCTGGGGACGGCGAGGGAGATGCTTGTTAAATGCCTCCACTTGTCTCTTGGCCCCCTGAAACCTCTCGACGACTGTATTTACAGAGTTGCCGAAGAGGCCAGGAGGCCTTAACAGCGCATCTAGCAGAACATCTCTGTCCTTATCTTTTATCTCGGACAGATTCAGCCATAGGGGCCTCTCAGTGGCCCTCGGGCTGCCATAGACTGCCCTGTTGCTCTGCTGGTCTCCTTGGTGGCCCTGAGAGATAAATCCGCACCCCCTCGCTCTTACCCAGATCCCCCATGCAGGACATGCTGTATAGGCTTTCCCCACTGAGCTTGATGTAGCTTTAAGTGGCTTAGTGGGCAGCAGCAGCAGCGGGGCCTTCAGGGACGACGTGGAACCAGGGGACAGAGAGCTGGCTTTTTATTCCAAAAAACAAATTGAATTGTAAAAAATCCGAATACACACACACACACACACACACACACACACACACACACACACACACACACACACTAAAACTCTCTAACACACACACTCACACATACTCAAAATCTCTCTCTCTCTCTCTCTCACACACACACACACACACACACACACACACACACACACACACACACACACTCTCTCTCTCTCTCTCTCTCTCTCTCACTCACACACATTTCTGTATGACTGACAAATATACATCATATTAAGTCAGTTTGATTAAAACGTGCTCACTCCCTCTCAGTTGTGTGTGCGCGTACAGTAGACGTGTGTGTGTTCAGTAGATGTGTATGTGTGTGTGTGTGTGTGTGTGTGTGTGTGTGTGCGTTCAGTAGATGTGTGTGTGTGTGTGTGTGTTCAGTAGATGTGTGTGTGCATTCAGTAGATGTGTGTGTGCATTCAGTAGATGTGTGTGTGTGTGTGTGTGTGTGTGTGCGTTCAGTGGATGTATGTGTGCGTTCAGTAGATGTGTGTATGCATTCAGTAGATGTGTGTGTGTGTGTGTGTGTGTGTGTGTGTTCAGTAGATGTGTGTGTGTGTGTGTGTGTGTGTGTGTGTGTGTGTGTTCAGTAGATGTGTGTGTGCACTGATGAGGTGATGTAGACTCTATTGTCTCTAAACCGGTGAAAGGCATTAATGAGGAACTGAGTCCTGAGGGGAAATACTACGGTAAGTCATCATCACCTCAAGGCTGCTGCTGTCTATTACACCTGTCTTGTGTCCAAATATTTACCTGAAACATGATGCGGGGAAGTCGAGCAGGTAATGAAGATTAAGAGCTCACCTGAGACTGAACAGAAACATCCTTTTTTCTATTTCATCAGGAAGAGTTTGATTCATAATGATCTCTCACTCAAGGGTTTAGTGGACACTGGAGACTGACTGCTAAATTATTATTATTTTTTTAATAATATTTTAATTTTAGTAATAATATATTAATAATAAATTAATAATATTAATATATATATATATATATTAATAATATTATCTAAATTTATATATATATATATATATATAAATTTAGAGACCACTGAAAAATTTGCAGTTTCTCTGGATTTATTATTTATATGTAAATCCGTTTGAGTTAAATTACCATTTTTGATTGATTCTACAAACTACTGACAACATTTCTATAAAATTTCAAATAAAACTGCTGTCATTTAGAGCATATATTTGCAAAAAATGACAACTGGTCGTAATAGCGAAAAAATATATCATGTTTTCAGACCTTGAATAATGCAAAGAAGTCAAGTTTGTACTCAAGTTTGTAATACTAATATTTAAAAGTTCTTCTTTAGTCAGTAATTTTATCCCTTAAAACTCATCTTTAATCAACAAAATAAAAAAAAAAGATTCTTAATGCCTTAAAATATCTTGAATGTAACTCGACACCATCGCCTCATTTAGTATGCGAGGTTCTATGAATATGCAAATGAGCCCCGCCTCCACTCACTCACTCAGCTCAGAGATCCACTGGTTGACGATCACACGTTGATCTGATTGGTTACAAGGTAGTTTGTAACGTCAGAAACACCAGCGATTTCAAAGCGTGTGTTTGAGACTGTCTTTGGTTCACTGCAGTTTTAAGGAGGAAATACTCAGCAATGCTGTCGACTTATGAACTTACACATGGTTTGTCTTAAATCATATTAAAAACACCACATAGACATGTAAACAACATTAAAAGCTGGATTTTCTATAACTTAGGAAGAGTTCAGAAATTTGGAAGAAATGATGTCAGTAGTTTGTAGAATCAATCAAAAATGTTAACTGAACTCAAACGGATTTACACATAAATAAATCAAGAGAAACTGCAAATCTTTCATTAGTCTCTTAATTTACTTCCAGTTTCCATTTTTGTCAAATGACCTCAGCACAATGCCATGAATGAAATACAGTAATTTTGCATTTTAATCCAATTTTGTGTAAAATAATTAAGTCGATTATGAAGACATAATTTGATGAATCAATGAATCATGCACAAAAGAGCCAGTCGATGTGGATCTAGTGTTGAGTTTAACTGCACTTTACTAGAAGCTTTTTACTTTTAAGTTTGAGTTTACTCACATATTATTCATGCATTTCATCTTGATGTATTTCACATTTATGCACATTTTGTCAGTTCATGCATTACGAGGGAATCAAACCCATAATCATGCGACTCATGATGTTTAATGACGTTCAGATTACAACTGGAAAAAGTAGCAGTTTCCGTGTCAATGATTTATGATTCTGTCATGCTTTATTGGTGTTCGGTGTCAGTCAGGCTCATTGAGTTATGATTTATGAATTAGTGGTTAAGAGCAGCTCAAAATCTAATTAACCATTGTGTCGAGTGGCCACAGACAGAAACCCAGAGAGAAGGAATGGGAGAAAGCAAGCGTGCCGTCTTACATAAATACTGCTGGAGAGGAGACTGACTTCCCAGCATGCACTCTGAATGAGAATGACGTTCCAGACACTTGCATTGTGTCACTCACATGAGATGCACCCATAGAGGTTATGCACTGACGTCACTTTCCCATCGGAACACGGACTGAGTGGCAAAAGAACCTGCGATATGACTGGATTTAATAGGGGAAACACAAGTAAAACGAATGATTATACATTTAAACTAAAGGTTGGACTCGATATAGTGTTCTTTACAACGTACCAAAGACCCAGGGATCAGGGATATCGACATGCAGCAAGAATCGTGTTTCCTCACATTTACATGAGTCGGAAATGCATAAAGCAAATTTGCCTGTGAACGCTTTATATAAATACAATACAGGTCTAAATCCATGTGATCACTTATATCAGTGTTACATATCATATCGTCCAGCACTAAAACTTGTGTCGTTTTTTGTCAGTGTTTATTTAAAAACATCCAATTATGCAGAATATACGATGGTAAATATTGAATTAATGAGTTGTCGATACAATATATAACAATACAATATATAGGGTGTGATTTTACCCCTAAATTCAGCATATCGACGACACACAATGAGAAATGCAAATCCACCTTTCTCTGCCTGGATCCAGTTGTTTCTGTGAATCGCGGCGATTAATTTGCTTTTCTGTTCTGTAGCTTTTAGCAGTCTGTAAAAATATACCTCAGATTTCTTGTCAAATCTATTTATATAGTCAATCTCAAGGCTCTTTCCAGTTTTAGATGCGTTTTGCGCGTTTTTCGCAGCATTCGAGCTAAAAACAAATGCTGCCACTCAGTGTTTTTGCCACTCAATGGGCGTGGCCGCAGTCACTCCGGCCGACGGTGACGTCACGCATACCATCCAATCAATTCCCCACGGACAAAATCAAGCCCCGCCCATTATTTTTTATTCTTGTTCGAGAAGCGTTTCACTCATGGCATGATAGGGAAAACATAACAATCTCAAAAAAACGTTCAGAATACGTGTCAAAATATATGCTATTATTATCAGAACGAGTGGAGCATACAAGTTTAAATGAAGTCTAAATAAAAGCAATCACTCCAAAAGGATTCACAAAATGCTATTTATTTTGAAATCAGCAACATCATGTGACTGTGGTGTGTACATATATATATATATATGCACCACAGTCACGTTATGTCATAATGCTTAATGATCTTCATGCACGTGAAACCTTTTTTTGACCATGTTCCTCTGAAAAGAGATTCACAAAATGCTATTTATTTTGAAATCAGACACATCACGTGACTGTGGTGCATATCTATATATATATATTTAAATATCTAAATCTGTACTGTGCTGGATAATGATCTTCATGCACGTGAAACCTTTTTTGACCATGTTCCTCTGAAAAGAGAACGCATGAAATGGAAGATTGAGATATTATGACGCGACCGCCGTTTATAGCGCGCGCGCCATAATGAATGTCTGTAATGACGCGTTCTCATCATATGGCTCATCATAATGTGTCATAAGCGCCGTGAGGGGCTCCATGTTTGAGCTCCATTACTGCTGGAGTCATGAGAGGCTCTGTGGACCTTCCTCCTGTCTCACTGTCTCATCGCAAACTCTTGTGCACCCTCTGGTGCTTGCTAGACTCCAAAACTTCTTTGTGTTGCATGCTTAGCAGATTGTCTTCCTTGTCTCTGAGGCTGCTCATTATTCAGAGACAGCAAGAGCTCAGGTCATCTGCAGCTGGCGTACTGAAGAAGAAGAAGAAGAAGAAGAAGAAGGAGGAGGAGGAGGAGAAGAAGAAGGAGGAGAGAAGAAGATGGCGAACATTCTCCTGCTCTAAACCGGGAACAACTTCAGAACAGAAGATCCAGGATCCAGGCGTGAGTATTCGGTTTCTCGACCCGTATAACGACGCGTTTGAGCTCGGGATCCGTGGAGAGGAGCGATCTGGAAACGCGCTTGCTTCTCAGCAGAACAGAGCCGAGCGAATCCTTCAGAACGGGCACCTTGGTGCATGCAAAGTGACGCGTCTCCTCCAGAGCTTCTGATCGCACGCGTGTTTTTCGGGCGTTTGAGGGACGCGTTGCGCGTCTGACGGGAGCGTTGGAAGCCATTGCGCGGATTTGGAGCTCCGCGTCCATTAGTCAAGCCGAGAGAGCGAGCGAGCGAGAGAGAGAGAGAGAGACAGACTGACGGACGCGACGCGAGCGAGCGAACGCGCGCGCACTACGCTCTCGTGACGTGACGGTGTAGTTACAATGTAACGCTTGTGTAGTTGATGTTGTTATTATTGTGTGTGTTTTTCGCGCCGGGCTCCAGGTGTTTGTCCCCGCAGGTGTAGAATGACACCAGAAAATGGAGTCTCGCTGGAGTCTCGCTGGAGAACAAAGGTTGACTTTCTCCTGGCCACTGCATGGACCTGGACGCGGCGCGAGCGAGGCGTTTGGTGACACATTTCACGCTTCTTTGCACTTTTTTTCCTCTGTTACTTTGACCAACGCGCGATATTTTTAATAACACTCACGCTGCGGTTTGTTACTGTGCCGTTTTTAGAGTGAAATGCGGTTTAGTTGAAGGTTTCATGATGACTTTAGCATGTTTCTGATGAATACTACGGTGGCCTACAGACGCTCCTACAGAGTTCCTGCTCTCTTTACTGTCATTTTAGTGCATTTTCAGGCATGCATATCAATGCATCATGTTGATGGGCCATGGACTTAGAACTTATGAATGCATTAATACTGAACTTTCTGGTGAAACAGTTCCCTTAATGCACCTGTGTGTCGTTTTGGACCAAATGTGAAGCTTCTGCTTGGAAGTGAAAGTGAGTGTTTGTGCACTTGTCTGGTTTAATAGTTTAATAATCTGACATGCATGTGTGATTGTGACACGTTGAACATGATTGCACACCATCAGAGCATTTCGGTGGAAGATGTCTGTGCCTGTGTGTGTTTGTGTGTGTGTGTGTGTGTGTGTCCTTCTGCAATCGCTCTGGCCACTGTGAAATCCCGCTGACAAAGACAGCACGCTCACACACACACACACACACACACACTCAATGCGACAGACGCAGGCCAGAGGAACTCAAAATGGTGGCACGTCTCCCATGTCAGGGCAAACAGGTTCTCTCACATGAAGGTTACTGGCTGTTTTTCAGACTCTGCTTCGGTCTGATGTTTCTAAGCAGGTTCTTTGTGGTTTTATGTAGCCGTATGCACGTTATTTGTCACATTTTACTGATTTCGCTCAAATGTTTTATGGATTGGCAACCAATGCATATGTGATCTTGTTCATCCAGCTGGTCATTTCTCTCAGGCTGCAGATTTCAGGGGAATTTTCCCTGTAGTTTCACTGTAACGACTGTGATCTGGTCGAGTGTCTGACCTGGAAAAGCTAAAAGCCGTCTTATGCAACTGTTGACACACAGCGATGGCTCACGGTTCAAGCTCACCGCTGACCCACTTTTCATGAAGATCCAGTCTAAAGCCTGTTCAGCTCGCAGGAGAAACGCTTGGATCGTAGTTCGCTCCTAAACTTGTGCTTTGTTTTCAGGAGTATCAAGCTTTATTTCCACAATGCAAAGTCTCAAAGCAGCTTCACGAGACACATAAATCATGCAAACGTCATCAAATATGAAGTGAAGTCCACTTGAGAAAACAGAACATGTACAGTGGCTCGAGTTGTAGAATTTTTGGGAGATGATTGTAGACGTTATAGACGTCAGATCCGGTTATTGCACGCTCTTTATTGTCTCTTTGTCATGTTGAACACAGAAAACGAATGAATAGACACAAAGGCATCTCATCTATTTTTAATGATACACCAATGAGGATGAAGTTAACAGTGTAAACATGAGCTCCGGTCCAAACCCCACTGAGCTGTTTCTCTATTTTACCCAGTGTTAGTATTTGTATGATTGTCATAGCGTTGATGTAAAAGTGGCTTGTGAGTGATATTTGTGCGGCACACGACGAGTTCACTAGGGTTTTGTGTGAATGACCTGTTGACTTGATTTCATGTGTAAAGCGACTGTGTTTTGCACTGGGAACCGCAGCTCAGTGTTATTTTCCAGGTGTCGACTACAACATGTTCATCAGTGGATGATTGAATGCTTTATTGCTTTACTAAAACATTTAGACAATGCTAGTTTGTGATAGCTGATATTTGAGATGTTTCGCTAATGTTCCAGCATTAGCACTGACTCTACGGCTGTTTCTTTGAGGATTTTAGTTCCTGTATTTTTTCCAATTGGAAAAAGTTCTACATGCACATCATGGCCAGTGTTTTCATCCAAACAATGTACAAATGGAAAGCTATAAGATCAAATCTAGAGAATGTAAACTATGCTATACATTTATAATATAAACACCACGTTCTAAACCAAAGCAGAAGTTTAAATAACTAAATTAAATGTTTTTTTTTACCGTACACTAGTGAGAGCTTGACATAACAGCTTGGCTTTTCAGTAACAGTTTATTTCAATAGTCCACTTCCACTATAAGTAACTTTACTTTACTTACTGAACCCTAACAGTCTGCTGATACTCTACATGTCTAGTTGACATGTAGTTGCAAAGTTACTGGTAGTTAGAAGTGGACTATTGATATAAAGTGTAATTGGTTTTTCTAATCACATTGTACACTCAGTTTGATCATGAGCCTGACGTTATTTGCACTAATTAGTTATTGTGTAGTTGAAGACGAAACTGAACAACAACAAACTTCTGGAGACCAAAACATCAATTCTTGCAAATGATGTCGACGAGGAGTTTAAAAAGCTCGTTTTATCTAAAATCACTTGCAAACTGGACGAAGATGTCAATCTAGTGCACTAGTGCAGGATACTTAGTGTTCGTCTCAAAAACCAAGTGTACTTTGAGCTTATGCACATCTAGTGGAGTCTGAAATATCGTAATTATGAGTTTCAGGCACATGAATGACCAAATTATGCCATATTTACAAGTGGGAAACTCGAGTTGACTTGTCTGCAATAAGCTTGAGTTACTTGTGATTAAGTTTCACTGGTGTCTAAAATTCTGGTATTGTATTTTTTGATTTTAGGGCTGCATGATTTAGGGGGAAAAATCATATTTTTAAAATCTGACTATAAAGATAATAATAATTGATGTTTTTATTATGATGAATATTATTACTAAAAAAAATATTAAACTCTAATAAAAAGAGTATTTAAGAAAAATAATATAATAATGATTTTATATTTCATTAAAACTGTACACTTACAATACTAATATCTTGAATGGGTCCTATTATGCTTTTCCACTTTAGTAAGTGTGTAGTGTTTCTGTTTGAGCATAATAAAGATCTGCAAGATTGCAAAGCTCAAAGTCATTAGTGTTGATGTAGTGTTTACTGGGGCTTTTGTACGGCTGTTCATTAGTGCTTAGGGAAATTATCCATGGTTTTGCGATCGATTACTGTTTGTATAACCATAGTTTTCAGACAAATATTAAATGGTGGATAACATCGTATCTAAAATGTATAAAAAAAAAAAAAAAAAAAACACATCTGTGCTTGAAGTCCGTTCTGCACGATCCTCTTGTTCGTTAACATTGTCAGGGTCTGAATCAGGCCTGAAATGGTTTGAAATGGACGCCATCGTTAATATTTAGATCTGAGTAGAGTTCGCGGATTATGAACGTTCGTGACATTTTCCAGAAAACACGCTAAAGCGCAGCCAATCACAACACACAGGGTCAGCTGACCAATCACAGCACAGTTTGAATCTCGGAAGGAGGGGCTTCATCAAAAACGACGCGTTCAACCAGACAGGAGAGAGGAGCTGTAATGAAATATGTGAGAAATAATGTGTTTTTTAATACACCCAAAGACTTCGTAAAAGGGCTTAATAGGACTCCTTTAATTTCTTAATTTCCAAACGTTAAACCATCAAGCGTTTATTTTGACGGAAAACCGCAGGGAGCCTTAAAGCTGTTCTTTTGTCAACAGATGAACAGATTTCAGTTCATTTTTACTGATTTTAATGGATCGGTTGATGAGTGTGAGATAAAGACGACGTTCTGTTGCTCCGGATCTCCCGGAGGATTTACAGTCTGGATTCAGTGAATGTTGGAGTAATGTGGTGATTTAATCTGAATAATTGTGTTATTATTAATAATAGTCAGGAGATGTGGAGAAGCGTCACCTTAATTACTCTCATTGTTTAGGAGTTACAATGTTTCTTATGTCTCAGATGTTTCTCCTAAAATTCCATTTTGGGAATCTCTGCCTTTGGATTGCATTGACATTGACTTTGAAGACTCGCATGAGGTCTCTGAGCTCTCGCTGGTGATCTGGGAGAAGCGCCTGCGTTTCAGATTGTTTTTTAAGAGGCAGCTGAAGGGCTTCCATTTTGATGGTCGAGTGATTTGAGCTACAAAATGGACCTTTCAGCAGAAACTCACAGAAGCGCTGAAGTTTGGAGTCGATCCTCCGGCAGCCGGATGGAGAAAGAAACGAGACACACAAAAGCCAATTGAAATGGTCCAGTGGACGCTTTCTTGACATGATGCATTGGCTTATCTGAGTTATATAACGTTCTGGTGGACATTAGAAACAGACCCTCGAGGTAAGACTATTTACGTAACCTGGTTTTCTTCATAATTAGTTGTGCTTTGGGAGTTTTTACTGAGATTACAGTAGTCTGATGGTTCGAAGATCTGTGTGTTATTATTAGTTTAAGTGGATTCTCTTCTCAGATGATCGCAGAAATGTGTGTTCAGAAGCGTTCCGGTGCGAGTGTGTGTGTGTGTGTGTGTTTGAGATCCTCCAGAGGGGTTCGTGTTCCTCTGAAGGATCCTCATGAAGGATGTGGTCGTCGAGGTTCTGCTGGACCACAGATCACATCTCAATCTCTCTCTCTCTCTCTCTCTCTCTCTCTCTCTCTCTCTGTTTTACCACAAGATGAACTTTGTTTGGAGCTTTAAACCTGCAAATAATATTAAGATTTTATTAAAATTTACCAATATTGAAACTTCTGGTATAAAAAAGTTAATTACCTATATAAACAGTTTCTGATATTAATAATAATAATAATATACTTCTATCAATAATATAACAATAATTACAAATGTTAATGTTTTTGAAAGAGTCTCTTCTGCTCACCAAAGCTGTATTTATTTGATAAAAAATACGTTAAACAAATTGTGAAA
Organism: Leucaspius delineatus; assembly: GCA_023718395.1. Lineage (NCBI taxonomy): Eukaryota > Metazoa > Chordata > Actinopteri > Cypriniformes > Leuciscidae > Leucaspius > Leucaspius delineatus. The sequence goes on along the minus strand of CM043366.1, from coordinate 2,529,145 downwards.
TATTATTCCAGTGTAAATCAGCTGTTCTCTATGTGAATATACAGTAAAGTGTAATTTATTCCTGTGATCAAAGCTGAATGTTCAGCATCATTACTCCAGTCTTCAGCGTCACATGATCCTTCAGAAATCACTCTAATATGAGGATTTGATGATCAAGAAACATGTATGATTATTATCAATATATTTTTGTGGAAACTGTGATACACTACCGTTTTGTATTACTTTTATTAATCAAGGATGCATTAAATTGCATTAAAAGTGACAGTCAAGACATTTACAATATTACAAGTTTCAAATAAATGCTGTTCTGTTCAACTTTCTATTCGTCAGAGAATCCTGAGACTTAAAATGCTTCATGATTTCCACAGATGTGTTGAGCAGCATCGCCTCAGACTGGTTTCTGTGGAGCTCCTCTGTCCTCATGACCAGCAGAAGCTCGTGGGTTTGCAGATGTGTGGAAGCACTGCGCGTTCTTTAGCCGGTTCACAAGGCGTCCTTTCACAGCGAACAGCGACGGGCTTGTTGCTCTCGCTCTACTGGAAGGTGCCAGTGTCCGAGTCTGATCAAATATTGAAGAAGCTGAAGCTCTCGTCGGCGAGTTAATATTAATGGATCTCTCGTCTTTCTGGCGTGTCGTGAGAGAGTCGCGTTGAGCAGAAGCAGTGGGTCTAAACTGAGACGCGGGACATTGGCATGTTGTGTTGCTATTTATAGAGTGTGTGTGTGTTTGAAATCCTTCAGCTTCGTGGATCACGCTTCACGCCGACTCTGGTTGTTCTCGCAGGAACGTTCACGCTCCTCAGTCTTCACTTACTCTAATGGGAGTTTCTGCTCCGCTTTAAAGGGAGAAGCTTCATAATTCTGTGCAGTTGTGTTGAATTGTGCAGATGACAATCAGTTTTGAGCTCATTGGCATCATCTGATTAAACGCAAATCTATCGACAGTCTCGTCAATTGATCATACGCATCTTTTTTGTGTGTATTTTGAGCATGTATGGTGTAAAATAAGCAATTATATATTAGAAATATATCATTTATTTACATCTTAGTTGCTGTTGCTGTAAAATTTGTGTATCGGAAACCATCAGCTCTTTAGATATTGTTATTGTTATTGGTCTATGAAAACCTGCCGTCAGTTAGGGTTAGAGATGTGCATAATCATTGAATCAAAGAGGGTTAGAGATGTGCAGAATCATAAACAGTCTGTTAAGGGTTCAAGTCCTTCAGGTTATAACTGGTTCTTCCTGTACTGTACATTTACAACACAAACACAAACTTGTGAAACTGTGGTGACCGAGTGATTCTAGCATTAGGGATACAACGTTTTAATGATATCATGATAACATTTTGTATTTGTAGTGTATATTTGAATTTACTTCTCTTTTATGAATGCTTTTTTTTTTTTATAATGTCGTATTTCTATTTTATTTTTTCTTATTTTTGTGAAGAGCTTTTAAATGTAACTTTCAAAGGCGCTATAGAAAATAAAGTTTATTATTATTATTATTATTACATTTACAGTCAAAATGTGAAATTATCAGTAAACGCTACTGGTAAGATTTCTTTAATGTTTCTGAAAGAGTCTCTTTCTTTTCACCAAGCCTGCATTTATTTGATCAAAAATACAGTAAATATTTAAAAATATTATTCCAGTGTAAATCAGCTGTTTTCTATGTGAATATACAGTAAAGTGTAATTTATTCCTGTGATCAAAGCTGAATGTTCAGCATCATTACTCCAGTCTTCAGTGTCACATGATCCTTCAGAAATCACTCTAATATGAGGATTTGATGCTCAAGAAACATTTATGATTATTATCAGGGTTGAAAATCTTTTGTGGAAACGTGATACATTTTGTTTTTCAGGATTCTTTGATGAATAGAAAGTTCAAAAGACGTCTTTCTATGCATATGGAAGTTCTCACATGGCACTTACAAGCTGGTGTTTCAGTAAAGATCTGAAAACAAAATATTGGCTCTAAATTATTTAATTCTGAAGTGAATCCCAGATCAGAGCAGAACGATGAAACACGATGGTAAACAATTTACATTCACAATTTGTTCTGATGTGTCTGCAGCGTTTAATGTTGAAAGTAGTGAAGTTTCATTACGCTCGTATGGAATGACATTTATTTGCTGTAAACGTGAAGTAAATGTAAACTGTTCTGTGTGGAAATGATTCTGATGACACACAGTGAACACATGGGTTTCTTTGACCTCATGTGTACGGCTGGATAGAGTGATATTGAAATGATTGAAAGTGAAGTATGTGGACGTTTCTTCAGTAAACACTTAATTTTTAGTCTAATCAGTGTTTGCTCTGAAACCTCTCAGGCTGTTGTTCTCCTTCAGCTGAAAGTAGTCCATCATTAAATGATCCTATGGTCCAAACCGAGGACCGTTGCTCTTGTCTTCCTCATGCTTTGATGTTCTATGCGGTTTGATGGAAACACTCATTGGCTTGAGAAAACGGCCCGAATCAGGCCAAAGACAGAAAGAGAACAGCGGAATTGGAACTGAAGGTTTCCTGAGGGAAAACGCTTCCTGGTTATTTTCCAATGTTTTGGTCCTGAGCGTTTCATTCTTTTCTTCTTACAGTCGCTCCCAGAGCTCGGATAGCCTCGTTGGATGATGATGTGTGACATTAATGACACTGTTTGAAGCATCTTGCTGTCTTGACCTCAGAGTTTATGCAGTGTAGTGTAGTGTAGTGTAGTATAGTGTACTTTATAGTGTACTGTATAGTGTAGCGTACTGTAGTGTGGTGCAGTGTAGTGAAGTGTTGTGTACTGTATAGTGTAGTGTACTGTAGTGTAGTGTACTTTATAGTGTACTGCATAATGTAGCGTACTGTAGTGTGGTGCAGTGTAGTGTAGTGTTGTGTACTGTATAGTGTACTGTAGTGTAGTGTAGTGTACTGTAGTGTACTGTAGTGTAGTGTAGTGTACTGTAGTGTACTGTAGTGTGGTGCAGTGTAGTGTAGTGTTGTGTACTGTATAGTGTACTGTAGTGTAGTGTACTGTAGTGTAGTGTAGTGTACTGCAGTGTACTGTAGTGTAGTGTAGTGTAGTGTAGCGTTGTGAGGTGTAATGCAATGTAGTGTAGTGTAGCGTTGTGTACTGTATATTGTAGTGTACTGTAGTATAGTATAGCGTAGTGTAGTATAGTGTAGTGTGTAGTGTAGTTTAGTGGAGTGTAGTGTAGTATAGTGGAGTGTTGTGTACTGTATAGTGTTCTTTAGGATAGTGTAGTATAGTGGAGTATCGTGTAGTGAGTTGTAGTGTAGTATAGTGCAGTGAGTTGTAGTGTAGTATAGTGGAGTGTATAGTGGAGTAAGGTGTAGTGTAGTGTGGTATAGTGTAGTATAGTGGAGTGGAGTGTAGTATAGTGGAGTAAGGTGTGGTGCAGTGTAGTGTAGTATAGTGTAGTGTGTAGTTTAGTGGAGTGTAGTGTAGTATAGTGGAGTAAGGTGTGGTGCAGTGTAGTGCGTAGTGTAGTTTAGTGTAGTGTAGTATAGTGGAGTGTTGTATAGTGGAGTAAGGTGTGTAGTATAGTGGAGTGGAGTGGAGTGGAGTGTAGTGTTGTATAGTGTAGTGTAGTATAGTGTAGTATAGTGGAGTGTAGTATAGTGGAGTGTAGTGTAGTGTAGTGTAGTGTAGTGTAGTGGAGTGGAGTGTAGTGTAGTGGTGTGGAGTGTAGTATAGTATAGTGTAGTATAGTGTAGTGTAGTACAGTGTAGTGTAGTGTACTGTAGTGTAGTGTAGTATAGTGGAGTGTAGTGTAGTGTAGTATAGTGTAGTGTAGTATAGTGGAGTGGAGTGTAGTACAGTGGAGTGTAGTATAGTGGAGTGTAGTGTAGTATAGTGGAGTGTAATGTAGTATAGTGGAGTGGAGTGTAGTGTAGTATAGTGTAGTATAGTTTAGTATAGTGGAGTGGAGTGTAGTATAGTGGTGTGGAGTGTAGTATAGTGGAGTGGAGTGTAGTGGAGTGTAGTATAGTGTAGTGGAGTGGAGTGTAGTGTAGTGTAGTACAGTGAAGTGTAGTATAGTGGAGTGTAGTGTAGTATAGTGGAGTGGAGTGGAGTGGAGTGTAGTGTAGTATAGTGGAGTGTAGTGTAGTATAGTGTGGTGCAGTGTAGGGTAGTGTTGTGTACTGTGTAGTGTAGTGTAGTGTAGTGTAGTGTAGTATAGTGGAGTGGAGTGTAGTGTAGTATAGTGTGGTGAAGTGTAGGGTAGTGTTGTGTACTTTATAGTGTAGTGTAGTGGAGTGTAGTATAGTGGAGTGTAGTGTAGTATAGTATAGTGGAGTGGAGTGTAGTGTAGTATAGTGGAGTGTAGTGTAGTATAGTGTGGTGCAGTGTAGGGTAGTGTTGTGTACTGTATAGTGTACTGTACTGTAGTGTAGTGTACTGTATAGTGTAGTGTACTGTAGTGTATTGTAATGTAGTATAGTGGTGTGGACTGTAGTGTAGTGTAGTATAGTGGAGTGTAGTGTAGTATAGTGTGGACAGTGTAGGGTAGTGTTGTGTACTGTATAGTGTAGTGTACTGTAGTGTAGTGTAGTGTACTTTATAGTGTACTGTATAGTGTACTGTACTGTAGTGTAGTGTACTGTATAGTTCAATTCAATTCAATTAAAATTTATTTGTATAGCGCTTTTCACAATACATATTGTTTCAAAGCAGCTTTACAGAAAGTGCATTTCAGAAATGTACATAGAGAAATACAGTTAGTTAATCATGTATTGATTTAGGGCATAAACATCGCCAGCGTCGAGTCGTCTCTTCACAGGCGCCGAGTCGTCTCTGCACGGGTGTTGGAGAATCTGTAGTTTCCATGAGAGGCTGGATACAAACTGGAGCTGACGATCTGTATTTACCTCGGGACTAGCGTCCCGAGATAACAACAGAAAAGCATATGGGAAATCATTAGCGTAGCTGCTGTTCGCAATATTAATGCATTCAATCTGATTCAACTGTAGTATAAAATGTAAGTATTATGTGAATGCCTGGCTGAAGAGATGCGTCTTTAATCTAGTTTTAAACTGGGAGAGCGAGTCTGAGCCTCGAACAATATCAGGAAGGCCATTCCAGAGTTTAGGAGCTAAATGTGAAAACGCTCTCCCTCCTTTAGTGGACTTAGATATCCTAGGAATGACCAGAAGCCTCGAATTTAGTGATCTTAAAGAGCGCGATGGATTGTAGGGCGATAGAAGTTCCGTTAAATACACGGGAGCTAAGCCGTTTAGGGCTTTATAGGTCAGTAGCAATACTTTGTAATTGATACGGAACTTTATAGGTAACCAATGTAGAGACGACAGAATTGGTGTTATATGATCGTATTTTCTTGATCTAGTAAGAACTCTAGCGTGTAGTGTAGTGTAGTATAGTGGAGTGTACTGTAGTGTAGTGTAGTGTAGTATAGTGGAGTGTAGTGTAGTATAGTGGAGTGTAGTGTAGTATAGTGTGGTGCAGTGTAGGGTAGTGTTGTGTACTGTATAGTGTAGTGTACTGTAGTGTAGTGTACTTTATAGTGTACTGTAGTGTAGTGTACTTTATAGTGTAGTGTACTGTAGTGTAGTGTAATGTACTTTATAGTGTACTGTATAGTGTACTGTAGTATAGTGTAGTGTAGTATACTGTATAGTGTAGTGTACTTTATAGTGTACTGTATAGTGTACTGTAGTATAGTGTAGTATACTGTATAGTGTAGTGTACTTTATAGTGTACTGTATAGTGTAGTGTACTGTACTGTATAGTGTAGTGTAGTGTACTTTATAGTGTAGTGTAGTGTACTTTATAGTGTAGTGTACTTTATAGTGTAGTGTACTGTAGTGTAGTGTAATGTACTTTATAGTGTAGTGTACTGTAGTGTACTGTAATGTACTTTATAGTGTACTGTATAGTGTACTGTAGTATAGTGTAGTGTAGTATACTGTATAGTGTAGTGTACTTTATAGTGTACTGTAGTATAGTGTAGTATACTGTATAGTGTAGTGTACTTTATAGTGTACTGTATAGTGTAGTGTACTGTACTGTATAGTGTAGTGTAGTGTACTTTATAGTGTAGTGTAGTGTACTTTATAGTGTAGTGTACTTTATAGTGTAGTGTACTGTAGTGTAGTGTAATGTACTTTATAGTGTAGTGTACTGTAGTGTAGTGTAATGTACTTTATAGTGTAGTGTACTGTAGTGTACTGTAATGTACTTTATAGTGTACTGTATAGTGTACTGTAGTATAGTGTAGTGTAGTATACTGTATAGTGTAGTGTACTTTATAGTGTACTGTAGTATAGTGTAGTATACTGTATAGTGTAGTGTACTTTATAGTGTACTGTATAGTGTAGTGTACTGTACTGTATAGTGTAGTGTAGTGTACTTTATAGTGTAGTGTAGTGTACTTTATAGTGTAGTGTACTTTATAGTGTAGTGTACTGTAGTGTAGTGTAATGTACTTTATAGTGTAGTGTACTGTAGTGTACTGTAATGTACTTTATAGTGTACTGTATAGTGTAGTGTAGTGTACTGTATAGTGTAATGTACTGTAGTGTAGTGTACTTTATAGTGTAGTGTACTGTAATGTACTTTATAGTGTAGTGTACTGTAGTGTAGTGTAATGTACTTTATAGTGTACTGTATAGTGTAGTGTAGTGTACTGTATAGTGTAGTGTACTTTATAGTGTACTGTATAGTGTACTGTAGTGTAGTGTAGTGTACTGTAGTGTAGTGCAGTGTAGTGTAGCGTTGTGTACTGTATAGTGTAGTCTACTGTAGTGTGGTGCAGTGTAGTGTTGTGTACTATATAATGTAGTGTACTGTAGTGTAGTGTACTTTATAGTGTACTGTATAGTGTAGTGTAGTGTACTGTATAGTGGAGTGTAGTGTATAGTGTAGTGCAGTGTAGTGTTGTGTACTATATAGTGTAGTGTACTGTAGTGTAGTGTACTTTATAGTGTACTGTATAGTGTAGTGTAGTGTACTGTATAGTGGTGTAGTGTATAGTGTAGTGTAGTGTAGTGTAGTGTAGTGTATAGTGTAGTATAGTGTAGTGTATATTGTAGTGTATAGTGTAGTATAGTGTAGTGTAGTGTGTAGTGTAGTATAGTGTAGTATAGTGTAGTGTAGTATAGTGTAGTATAGTGTAGTGTAGCGTAGTATAGTGGAGTATAGTGGAGTATAGTGTAGTGTAGTATAGTGGAGTGTAGTGTAGTGCAGTGTGTAGTGTAGTGTAGTGTACTGTAGTGTAGTGTAGTGGAGTGTTGTATATAGTGTAGTATAGTGGAGTATAGTGGAGTGTAGTGTAATGCAATGTATAGTGTAGTATAGTGGAGTGTAGTATAGTGTAGTGTAGTGTAGTATAGTGTAGTGTAGTGTGTAGTGTAGTATAGTGTAGTATAGTGTAGTGTAGTATAGTGTAGTATAGTGTAGTGTAGCGTAGTATAGTGGAGTATAGTGGAGTATAGTGTAGTGTAGTATAGTGGAGTGTAGTGTAGTGCAGTGTATAGTGTAGTGTAGTGTAGTGTAGTGTAGTGTAGTGTAGTATAGTGGAGTGTAGTGTAGTGCAGTGTATAGTGTAGTGTAGTGTAGTGTAGTGTAGTGGAGTGGAGTGTTGTATATAGTGTAGTATAGTGTAGTATAGTGGAGTGTAGTGTAGTGCAATGTATAGTGTAGTATAGTGGAGTGTAGTGTAGTATAGTGTAGTGTAGTGTAGTATAGTGGAGTGTAGTGTAGTGCAGTGTATAGTGTAGTGTAGTGTAGTGTAGTGTAGTGTAGTGGAGTGTTGTATATAGTGTAGTATAGTGTAGTATAGTGGAGTGTAGTGTAGTGCAATGTATAGTGTAGTATAGTGGAGTGTAGTGTAGTATAGTGTAGTGTAGTGTAGTGTAGTGTAGTATAGTGGAGTGGAGTGTAGTGCAGTGTATAGTGTAGTGTAGTGTAGTGTAGTGTACTGTAGTGTAGTGTAGTGGAGTGTTGTATATAGTGTAGTATAGTGTAGTATAGTGGAGTGTAGTGTAGTGCAGTGTATAGTGTAGTATAGTGTAGTGTAGTGCAGTGTAGTGTAGTGCAGTGTATAGTGTAGTGTAGTGTAGTGCAGTGTATAGTGTAGTATAGTGTAGTGTGTAGTGTAGTGTAGTGTGTAGTGTAGTGTAGTATAGTGTAGTGTGTAGTTTAGTGGAGTGTGTAGTGTAGTGTAGTGTGTAGTGTAGTGTAGTGTAGTGTAGTGTAGTGTGTAGTGTAGTGTAGTGTGTAGTGTAGTGTGTAGTGTAGTGTACTGTAGTGTAGTGTAGTGTGTAGTGTAGTGTAGTGTGTAGTGTAGTGTAGTGTGTAGTGTAGTGTAGTATAGTGTAGTGTGTAGTTTAGTGGAGTGTGTAGTGTAGTGTAGTGTGTAGTGTAGTGTAGTGTAGTATAGTGTAGTGTGTAGTTTAGTGGAGTGTGTAGTGTAGTGTAGTGTGTAGTGTAGTGTACTGTAGTGTAGTGTAGTGTGTAGTGTAGTGTAGTGTAGTGTGTAGTGTAGTGTAGTGTAGTATAGTGTAGTGTGTAGTTTAGTGGAGTGTGTAGTGTAGTGTAGTGTGTAGTGTACTGTAGTGTAGTGTAGTGTGTAGTTTAGTGGAGTGTGTAGTGTAGTGTAGTGTGTAGTGTAGTGTAGTGTAGTATAGTGTAGTGTGTAGTTTAGTGGAGTGTGTAGTGTAGTGTAGTGTGTAGTGTAGTGTACTGTAGTGTAGTGTAGTGTGTAGTGTAGTGTAGTGTGTAGTGTAGTGTAGTGTAGTGTAGTGTAGTGTAGTGTAGTGTGGTAGTGTAGTGTAGTGTAGTGTAGTGTAGTGGAGTGTTGTATATAGTGTAGTATAGTGTAGTATAGTGTAGTATAGTGGAGTGTAGTGTAGTGCAGTGTATAGTGTAGTATAGTGTAGTGTAGTGTAGTGTAGTGCAGTGTATAGTGTATTATAGTGTAGTGTGTAGTGTAGTGTGTATTGTAGTGTAGTGTGTATTGTAGTGTAGTGTTATCTTTGTCTTTTCCATATGAGAGAATATGTGGATTCTAGATATCTCATCATAACTCTGAAAGTTTAATTCCTCTGCACAGTAGATGAATCGATACCAACCGTTAGACTTTATTTACTTTTGAGATTGTGTACTTGAGATTATTAAACTATTTATAAGAATAGTTCAGACAAAAATGATCATTCTGTCATCATTTACTCCCTCCGCGTCTTTCAAGCCTCTCAGCCTCACTTCATTCAGAGGAACACAGAACAAACTCTTCAGAAATGTTGCAGTGTTTTGGTTGTTCAATGTTCAAAAACAATTGAAGCATTCTTCGAAATATCTTCTTTTGTGTTCGGCAGAATAAACCAAAGCATGATAGTTTAACACTGATATTCTTCTCCACGACAGCTCTGGAATCTCATTAGTTTTCATGCTTTTGTTTTAAATGTAAAGGACAAAAAATGCATCATGCCATTGGTAGATGTGTTTCTCTCGTGACCAATCACGGCCGTCCATGTTTGCATATGCAGAAACGAGACTCGAGTCCTTGAAGAAGATTTGGGTTTGGAGATATCTCTACGTTCAGGAAAGCGTGACCTCGTTGAGTGAAGCATCTCCGAGAGTTTCATCCATCATCATTAGATAAAACGTTCCCACGCCTGAGGCCGGCAATTAGTGAAGCTCAGGACGGATGAAATATGTCTCTTTAAATAATGCAGAGCTGAGATTGTGTCGAAGACTCGCCGTATGAGTGTAAAGTAGCGTTTTTGATCGCAAGACATTTATTTGATGCGTTTCTGCGCAGATATGAGACTCGCATTGTGGTTTTACATGAAGCACACATGTGGATCTGAACAAATACACTGAAAATTCCTTTTTATGAGAGTTATTGGAGTACATTTTACATTTTAAGTACAATTTCCAATGCGTAATGTGATTTCATTGCACTTATTTGTGATATTTACTAGCAATTTCAGTAACACTTTACAATAAGGTTCATTAATGTATTAACTTACATGAACTAACCATGAGCAACACATTTGTTACAGTATTTATTAATCTTTGTTAATGTTAGTTAATAAAAAGTGTATTAACTAATGCTAACAAATACAACCTTTGATTTTAATAACGTATTAGTAAATGTTGAAATTAATATCAACTAAGATTAATAAATGTAGAAGAAATATTGTTCATTCTTAGTTCATGTTAACTAATGAACCTTACTGTAAAGTATTACCGCAGTTTCTGAGTAAAACCAATTTTTATGATGTTTGAGTTATTTCGTGAAGTTGATTATTGATATTTTCCAGTGTTGCTCCAAAGGCTAATGGCGTTTCACTCCGGTATTAGCTTAAATGTTGTGAAGGCAGAGTTCATCAGGAGATGTTTGTCTCTCGATTGCAGACACAGTTTGAGACTGTAGATTCTGCTGCTGATATTAAAGAGATCTCCTGTGTGATTAAGAGGATCGTGCTGGTGTTAGTTTTGCTTTCGCTGGAGGAAGCTGTGTAGTGTTTGCTCTCATGTGTGAATGCAAGTCAAGTCAAGTCTCCTTTACTTATACAGCGCTTTTAACATTATAGATCGTTTCAGAGCAGCTTTACAGAGATAACAGGAGAATAATGCAGTAAAGAAGTTTCCAGAAGAGAATAGCGTCTCAGTCCAGCTTAAGTCAGTTCAGTGATGCTTCATTGCTGTTGTAAAAAAGTCATTAATTTAGTTCATTTATATATATATATATATCCGCTCTGGAGAAAGTCCAGCTCAGTTCTCATATAATGGTGTCAGTGCAGGAGATCAATAATATTGCTGAATATTAAATTAAATGTCAAAAGCCAAAGGCGACAGGAACCAAAACTCCATCAGTGACAGAATGGAGGAAACCCTCGTGAGAAACCAGACTCAGTCTCAGTTCTCCTCTGGCCAACAGTGTATGATTATGATTATGATTATGATTCAGGCATTACAGGTCAGAGGTCATATTAGATCAGAACATTCTGTGTGAATGCATGTGTGTGTGTGAAAAGGCCAGCAGGGTTTGAGAGTCAGGAAGATCTGCTGCCGATGCCTTGAGGAGCACAAAATGGTGGATGACCAGTGTCAGCATTAGCCTTGACGCGCGCGCGAGTGAAATGGAGTCGCTAGCGCTGATGCGGGAGATAATTCAGTCAGGAGCAGTGGAGCGATGAGACTCCTCGACCACAGCACTTCCTCAGATGAACATCAGTGTGTTCCTCCGCTCGTGACATCAGGCTCTCTGGGAACACTCCTGGGCTTTGCTGAATTAATATTTATTGACCTGCAAGACATCATCATAATTATTCATTATTATAATAGTATATGGAACCCACAACAATTTAAAAAAAACATTTTTTTATGGATTGTTCCCTTTTTTAAATCTATAGATGGGATTTCATTGATATTTTGATCATTGAACTAGGAAAGTTCTTCCATTTTTAGAAATATTCATCACTTTAATCTGATCATTAGATAGATAGATCATAGTTGAAATGTATGGAATTATTAATGCTGGTGGAAAAGTTGTATAAGAACAAAACATTTAGCTGTGCTCTGAAAATAATACTTGGAGATTTGATGATGTTTTCGGTTCTTCTCTCGGTTCTTGATCTTCTTGGTTAGAGAAGTAAGAGTTCAGCGCTGTCGAGTAGTTGAAGTTGCAACTATCTTTTTAAATACTTATTAATATTAAAGTTAGCACAGGGCTAAAGTCTTCATAAAAACATTTGTTTTAGGGCATAGAGATTATATTTTTATACTAGAGCATATCATTTTAGCGAATTGCATACATGTGACATTTAAATTTGTCTATTTTGTGTGCATCTTTGCCATTGTTACGGTGTGTGCAAGTGACTCTTTCTGCAGGCTGCATTGTTACGCCAGAGTGACTCACTGAATCATCCAGTCAACCGATTCGTTCAAAACACTGATTCATTTAGGAATTAAGCAACTGAATCATTAAATCATTCATTGAGTCAATTTGTTCAAAAACACTGATTCACTGAAATACGAAACAAGTGGCTGTCACAAGTGAGTCATTGAATCACTCATTCAAACTCAGGAAGGAAACAAGTGACAGTCTTTATGAATGATTCATTGAATCATTAAAACTGAGGCTATATAGTAGGTGAAAAACAGAATAAGCGAATAAGTTCTCTGCCAAATACTGAAGTGCACATATGATGGACACTTTACTATCCCATGAGGCGACGGGAGAGGACTTATGAAGCGATGCCACTGAAGCTGGCAATGTATGCTGTACAAATGTAGTAATGTCCGGATTACATTCATACTACGTACTTTTGTGAAGTAATTACTTATTCAAAATAAGTACCTCTTCAAGAGTATGTGTTGTTATGTGTTGTTGTTGTGTTGTTTGTTGAGCCTTTGTCTAAAGACAATTTTCTACCCCTGTGGGGATAAACAATAAAGTTTTGATTTGAATTGAATTGAATTGAGAGTATGCGCTTTTGGACGTAGCCTGATTCTTTTTCGGAATGAGTCATTGAATCATTTAGATTCAATGACTCACTCTGATTCATTCAGTATGAGTCATTGAATCTTAATGGATGAGTTATTGAATCATTTATTTGAACGATTTGTTCAAAATGGATTTTTTCAGAAAAGAAAAAAGCGACTGTCTTTATGAATGAGTCATTGAGTCATTATGAATGAGTCATTTATGAAAAAAAAAATCAGTGGGCTGTCATTGAGTGTCTCGTTGAATCTGATTTGTTCAACAACAGTGATTCATTCAGAGATGATTCAAAATCACTAATTGGTTCAGAATCTAGACAAACTGTAATATGTCTAAAACATAAGTCACTCAGTATCAGCTTGTTCATTGAGATGTTGTATAAAAGCTGTTTTCTGGATCGTCTTGCTCGTGTGATATTGCTTGTATGTCAGTCTAGTGTTACTGTGTGTTTTATAAGGGATAGTGTGTCTCGGGGGAAGCGCAGGGAGAGGTCGGTTGTCACTCTCCTTCTGTTCTTCATGGCCGGTTGAGAACGAGAATAACACTGGTGTTTTTTGCAGAAGAGGTTAGCGGGTCTTAAATCTGCTCTTGGGAACGGCTTGTGTTGGATGCGTCTCAGAAGCTTCATGTAGGTTTGTTAATGGCTGACCTATTTCTGCTGCCATATGCTTCCTGGAAGGGATTTGCTTTGAAACATAAAAGCCAATGATTTAGATGGAGGAAGAAGATTATGAGCACATCAGTCCAGAAGATCTCACATCTGTTGATATGAACGTTGGGAAATAGTCAGCGTTATGTGAAGCTTTTAATGTTGTTTATACGTCTATGTGGTGTTTTTAGTGTACAAAGCATGTGTAAGTTCATAAGTCGACAGCATTGCTGAGTATTTCCTCCTTAAAACTGCAGTGAACCTAAAACACGCTTTGAAATCGCTGGTGTTTCTGACGTCACAAACTACCTTGTAACCAATCAGATCAACGTGTGATCGTCAACCAGTGGATCTCTGAGCTGAGCGAGTGAGTGGAGGCGGGGCTCATTTGCATATTCATAGAACCACGCATACTAAATGAGACTAAATGTCGAGTTACATTCAAGATATTTTTTAAGGCATTTTTCGAGGAAAAACGCTTAAATATGTCATTTTGATGATCAAAGATGAGTTTTAAGGGGTAAAATTATTAAGCATAATCTATATTTGCAATGCATCCAAACGTATACTCGACTATAAATGCTCCTGCAATCGTTGTTTCAATTGAAAAGCATGAACATAATTTGCAATTATTCTAATTGATATTGGGAATGCAACCTTTGAGAGAAGCTTTCATAATGAAGAGAATGTTATACATGATAAATATAAATGAAAGGCTCTTTTTTTTTTAGACCTGATGTTGAAAACGGTTGGAGAGACCAGTAATGTGCCACTCGCTGGCATTTTCTCAATCCAGTTTATCAGGAAACTCCAGTGAGAACAGGAACCAGTTTGCGCTCGATCTCTGATCTCATCGGCCAGATCTTCAGTGCAAACTGAGCTTTATCATGAGAATCATCTGAGACTTCCCCATTCACCAGACGCCGCATGACCGAGCGCTTTGAGGAACTAGAGGTTTGCAGAGCTCGGCCTGTCCTGCTGTAATGGAGAACATGTGTTTGAGATGTGTGTTTTTTGCTCGGCACGTATGAAACTGAATGTCTGGCTGAGTTTCCTCTTCTTCTCGGGCCTCTCATGATCTCAAGCTTTGTGTGACACCATCAGCGTTCAGAGAGACTCAAGAGTGCTGGTGGGTTTGTTCAAGCCCTCAGTCCAGGGTTATTTTGGTCGCTTGCGTAACCTTAAGGGCACCGTTCCCAATTCAACCAGAAATAACTCTCAAAGCATGCTTCAGGAAGTCTTCTTCAGGAAACTGGTCAGCATGTGACATTAGTGGAGCAGAACCGTGATCTCAGAAGAGTTCACAGAACCTTCCATCATTGCTTCGTTTTACAAGCAATCGTTGAAGACGTTTCTCCTTATAAAACCTTTTTGGCTTAAAGTGTTCTTTAAAAATTGAGTCAAGAACCGTAGAGTTTACGTTTTTTCCCCACACTTTCATTTCTCGAAGTGCTTTCAGTTCTGCAATAATCTGCTTTAAAGTTCCCCCGGGGAGAAAATCCAGCTTTTAATGTTGTTTACACGTCTATTTGGTGTTTTTAGTGTAAAAAGCATGTGTAAATTCATAAGTCGACTCCATTGCTGAGTATTTCCTCCTTAAAACTGCAGTGAACCAAAGACAGTCTCAAAAACACGCTTTGAAATCGCTGGTGTTTCTGACGTCACAAACTACCTTGTAACCAATCAGATCAACGTGTGATCGTCAACCAGTGGATCTCTGAGCTGAGTGAGTGAGTGGAGGCGGGGCTCATTTGCATATTCATAGAACCGCGCATACTAAGTGAGGAAAGGGTGTCGAGTTACTTTCAAGATATGGTAAGGCATTTTTCGAGGAAAAAACAGGAAAAATGTCAGTTTGATACGATTGGTACGATTATTGACTACAGTCGGACTTTAAGTTTTCTGATGATAAATAGTGTCTCAAACGGCAGATTGTTGAGGAGACCATTGAGGCCTGCTAATATGCTTCTTTATTTATAAAGATATGTACAAACCAAATTGGTTTTCTGCTCCTCCTCTTAAGTTTTGTTTTAGGATCAACCTGGTATTGAAGCACCAGAACCGTAGACATCTCTAGTGACTCTTCCTGTGACGTTTATGTGGCAGAAATTTGTTGTGTGTTTTACATAACTTGTTCCATGAGTTTATATAACCCGCTGAGATGCGTCCAAACCACACGCTGAAGATCCCGTTCCACCCGTCTGAGAACCTGATCTTCAGCTCCTCAGTCTCCAGACTGTGGAAAGACCAGAAACGTGTCGGTGACGGAGTTGATACTCACTAACCCTAATGATGTCTCCAAGATCCCGACTGAAATATATAATATAATATCTGCTGCTGTGCTGTCCATGTTCATTCTTAAAAGAAGTCTCTTCTGCTCATCAAGTCTGCGTTTATTTAATCAAAAATACAGTAAAAATTGTGAAATATTATTCCAGTGTAAATCAGCTGTTCTCTATGTGAATATATAGTAAAGTGTAATTTATTCCTGTGATCAAAGCTGAATGTTCAGCATCATTACTCCAGTCTTCAGTGTCACATGATCCTTCAGAAATCACTCTAATATGAGGATTTGATGATCAAGAAACATTTATGATTATTATCAGAGTTGAAAACTGTTCATATTTTTGTGGAAACTGAGATACATTACCATTCAAAAGTTTGGGGTACGCACTCAATTGATCAGAAGTGACAGTAAAGACATTAATAATGTTACAAACGATTCTTTTTCCAAATAAATGCTGTTCATTTGAACTTTCTATTCATCTACAAATCCTGAAAAATAAAATGTATCACAATTGACACAAAAATATGATTGGTAATAATCAGAAATGTGTCAAAATCATCATATTAGAGTGATTTCTGAAGGATCATGTGACACTGAAGACTGGAGTAAACTCAGCTTTGATCACAGGAGTAAATTACACTTTACTATATATTCACATAGAAAACAGCTGATTTACACTGGAATAATATCTCACAATTTTTACTGTATTTTGAGCTCATAACTGCAGAAGAAACTTTCAGAAATATTTAAAAATATGAATTATTCCAAACTTGACCACTGGGGAACATAAGATGACACTTCAATGAAGCTCACACACATTCATCTGAGCTATGAAATAAATCAATGAGCAAATTAACAGTCCTCAAGTGGCTACATAATTTGTAACTATATCTATTTGTAATAATCCAGTTTAATATTAAGACTAGATTCTGGTTTGGTTTTAACATGTTTCTCTCTCTCTCTCTCTCTCTCTCTCTCTCTCTCTCTCTCTCTCTCTCTCTCTCTCTCTCTCTCTCTCTCTCTCTCTCTCTCTCTCTCTCTCTCTCTCTCTCTCTCTCTCTCTCTCTCTCTCTCTCTCTCTCTCTCTCTCTCTCTCTCTCTCTCTCTCTCTCTCTCTCTCTCTCTCTCTCTCTCTCTCTCTCTCTCTCTCTCTGTTGTGTGAGATGGTGGACCGACGGTTAAGGACAAAACCCCTGTACTTCTAATCAGCTTAATGTTGGATCATTAAGATTAAGCCTAATGTTAAGATTAATTCTTTGGGGGGGGGGGGGGGGGGGCTGCTGCGTTGGTGATTAACAAACGACCGTAGACTTTGGACTCCGTGGAGTTAGACGTTTGCATTGGGATAGAAAGGTCTTGAAGGTGTCCGGGTCGCCGCTCCCGGGTTTTCCCAGGTCTTGGTTCTCACCGCAGGGCTGCAGATGTTTTCTGAGCTCTGAAAGAGGGAAGTTCAGGCATGCTTTGCATTTTTAGTCCCCCTTGTGAAGCTTTAGTTCCTCTAAGCTTGTTTTGAGGACATGAGAGTCCTTCTATCTCTGTCCTGTGTGTGTGGTTCACACAGAACGTGCTTTTTTGCATTGAAAAATGCAAGATGCAGAAATATCCACCTGATGCAACTAAACTTAAAGGCCCCCTGTAGTCAATCATTTTATCCCTTAAAACTCATCTTTGATCACCAAAATTACATATTTAAGCATTTTTTCCTTGCAAAAATATCTTCATGCCTTAAAATATCTTGAATGTAACTCGACACCCTTACCTCATTTAGTATGCGCCGTTCTATGAATATGCAAATGAGCCAATGAGAATTATGAATTTACACAAGGTTAGTCTTAAAGCATATTAAAAACACCACATAGACACATAAACAACATTAAAACTTGATTTTAAGTTCAGTTGCTGCATTAAATTAAGTTCAACCAAATTGGCTGTTGAATCTTGCATATCTTAATAACATTGAAATTGGTTGCATGAATTAAATTAATAGAAAAAACATAGGTTTCCGTGACTTATTGATCATAGTCTGTACAGTGAGTGCGAAAAAGATGTGTTTTTAAAAGTTTAACTTCTTTCAGTCATTCTACTAACTACAAGTTACTTATGTCAACTGACTCTCATTAGAGTATTACTATTACTAGACGGTTAGGGTTCAGGTTAGTTCAGTAAGTTGAACATCTTGTCAAGCGTGAGACGCTGCAAAAGATAAAAGCGCAAGAGTCAAAGACATCCGTCTAGTGTGTGTTTACATGGAAAACCGATGGAAAAGCAGCGCAATGGAGCGTCAACACATGAAAACTGGTGGAGCTTGCAACACCAAGATCATGGGTTCGATTCTTGACGCTTGGCACAGGCACATGAGATGCTTCACATTTAAGATGGTTATTTACATCTTTTTCTTTAGTGTGCGAGTGGGAAACTTCTCCAGGGTTTCTTGGAACAAATGACCTGCAGGTTTTAGAAACGGCTGAAAAGTAAGAACTTTTATAACTGAATAAAACCAATAATTGGTTTGTCCCGAGAATATCTGTGCATTATTTCTAGGAGTTTGCAGGGAGGTTGTTGAAGCATCTTGGAGATGTTTCCACAAGCAAAAGATATAAATAACTATTGTTAAAATAACCAAAATAACATTCGAAAGCTTAAATACTCACATTTCATTGAAGTGGCTCAATTTTTGTGACGTTAACTTCAAATTTGGAACAAGATTTTCTAGCGATTCTAGAGGCCAAATTGTAATGTATAAATCAAATGTAATTTTGCTTTACAGTAAACTTCTGTAACTTCTGTAAGCGCTTTCACTTCTGAAATAATCTGCTGAGTGTCTCTTTAAAAAGACCAGCCGTAGGTTTCTATTCCAGAGCGTTCATGAACCACAGCCATTTAAGTTCAGATCTATGATAATAAAGAGGGATTGACGGTTAATAGGTTAAAACAAGTGTTTCTGTCTTCAGCGTTCTCCAGTCGCACGCCTACTGCAAATCAGTTTTGGGTGCCGGATGTAAAATGCAAAGTCTTTTTTAAAGTCAAGTCATCTCATTTATACAGCGCTTTAACAATATAGATTGTTTTAAAGCGGCTTTACAGTGATAATAGGAGATTACAGTAACAGAGATTGTTTTGGCTTTACAGCAGATCTAGAATAAAGTTATTAAGTTAGTTTGGATTGATTCACTTCCGTCGCAACGATCATTAGTTATTAACTTAGCGGCCGCTAACACGACACCGTTCTAACAGAAAACAGAAACTTTTAATGTGTTATGGCCGTTCATTTGCATAACAGCAATGTTTGGTGCTCGAGAATGCAAACTTTGAAACAGTTTCCAAGGTGCAAGCGCTGAAAAATTGTGGAAAACGTGATCATCTCCGCGTAAACTTCAAAAACGAGGGTGCCGCCATCTTTAGAATATTGTCTTTGACCTTCCGTTTTTGCGGTCGCTCTGTATATTTCTGTGGCGCTGCTGTCCAGGAGTAATTAGCTTTTGATGTGGATTTACTTAATGTAAAGTTAATGAAAATTATCATGAGGATTGTAATGTTTAAAGCAGATGACTTAACAAATGTCAGTAGACCGGGAAGATTTTAAAACGAGCCGTTCATTCATAAATACGCAAGATTGCTGTGAAAATACAGACCGGAAGTCAAAAGACAACGAGTGCGGCGCTGAAAAGGGGCGGGGCTACATAAGGTCTATAGGTATGTGCGTTTGAATATATATGTGCGCAGGCGTGAGTCTTTTGACCACACCAAATGACTTGTCTGGCCTTTAAAATTCATAAAACAGAGTTTTTTGTCGCTTCCACATATCAATGTGAACTGGAATCATTGTGACAATGTTTTAAATCCCAAGATGTTGAAAATGTGACGAGCTGAGCTCAGGCTGGCACGCGAGAAGGGTTTTTCTTCCTGCAGTTCTGCTGAGCTTGAAGGTTTTGGGTGCGTTACATCTGCTAGATATATTTCTGTCAGCTGCTCTCCAGTGGCAGCGAGAGGATCAGATCTGCGAGTCCATGTTACGCTCTGCCTGAACACCTCAGCACACATTGCTGCTCTTAAAATGGCTGCCCTTGAAGCTCAAAGCATCTGTGGCGCTCAGTGGCTGTCAGAAGCACATGAAAGCTTCACAGATTTCACCCCATTAGGATCCGCCAGACAGGCTGCTAGGTGCAATTTGCGTCGTTTATGACTCATAATTTCACGTTTATGTTTTCTCCTCTACCTGGGTTTGTCCAGATATGGATGTAACTTTTGTTCTGAGTTCCTCTGGAGTGCCGGAACAGATCTGGGCGGAGCTGAAACTCGACCTCGAGAGACAATGGGCGAACCTGCCCTGGGACACACTGGCAGTGTTGTTCAGAATGAAGGTTGAAACCAGTGTCTGCTTTTACGGTTTGAGGCCACAGGTGATAAGATGTAGGTGTGAGGGCTCGGATGTCTTTATTCTCGTCTCATCCGGCAGGAATTCCAACCATTCAGTCCTGAAACCTGTTTTCTCTTCTGTTGGTGAAGTCTTCACTCTGTAGAATCTTAAAGGGTTCCATCAGGCGCTTCATATATCGAACTTTTTCCAATCGTGGGGTCATTTTATGGATTTAGCTTCTATTTGTTTTTAATTTAAAGTAAATTTTATGATTTAAACAGCTCATAAACATATCAATAGAAACAACTGAAAAAACATGTTACACATGAAAGTATTATGAAGTCATTTAAGACGTTTCTCCTTATATAGAACCTTTCTGGAATAAAGGCTCTTTAAAATTGAGTCAATAACCTTAGAGTTCTATATAGAACCCCATTGATACTTTTGGGATAAGAGGTTCTTTAAAATTAAGTCTAGAACCCTAGAGTTCTATATAGAACCCCATTGAAGCTTTTTGTCTAACACTGTGTCCTAACCAAATGTTACGTGATGCCACGGCATGCAATAAAAGGCATCTTTTCCATATTAATAAGAGTTTTTGACACGTTATTTTTACCCGTTAAATTTTTAACGGGTAAACACGTTATTTTTACCCACCCACATGGCATTGGTGACATCAGAAGAAAGACAGTAAAATTGTAATAACATATTACCTTTTGACATAAACAATAATTTTAGTTGCTTCGGAACTGTATGCACTGATATTTTGTGCCAAATAAGAACGGTGAAATGAAATAGTAAATAGTTGATTTTGATTTTGCGTCATCTTTAAGACACATATGTTGTATGATAACTGTAGATCATGCTTTTGTGTGTCTTACTTCAAGAACAAACGCAAATCATGTCCCTGACATTATTTTGGTCCCTTTGTGAATGCAGAGTTACGTCACTGATTTATTTTATCTCATCTCGTCCTCAGTTCCCAGTGAAAATGTCCCTTGTAACTTTAGGAGCGACTAAGAACCAAGTAGAATCTATTTTTGTTTGCTTTTACAGCATTCAAGACCTCCTCTAATGTGTAGCATTGCACTAAACCCATATAATTCTGGCCCTGACATTGAGGCCTTTTCTTGTAGAAATCACCCAGAGAATGTGTGAGCCAGCCAAGGCTGAAGAATCACTCTGGTCTTTGTTGAGTGCTCTCAGATATGCAGAGCTGGTACAGTGCTGTACGGCGGCTAAAATGCATTGCTGTTGTTGAATTCATGCTAACACTCATGTCCTTGCCACATTGAGGATCACATTGAGAATGACCCGTGATGAAAGAAAAACATGTTCGTTCGCTGTATCTTTTCATGGTCTTTTACTAGAAGACACGCTTAGTGTTGTAAAGAAAACCATAACTCTTTGAAGCGGTTGTTGTTTTATATATTATCATTATTTACATGGTTTACATGAGGTCAGTGCTGAATTAGTTTCATTCAAATCATGTGTTACTAACATACTCTGTAATTTCTGGCTCAGCTTGTAGTTTTTCGTGAAAATGTTTTATTGGCTTATGAAAATGTTCACCGCAGTCTGATGAAATATTGCAATTTTCCCCAAACACAACAGAGATTTGTGCATGGACAGCATGTGTATGTGCTGAATTTGGCAGCGGTGTGCGAATTAATGAAAAAGTATTGATCAGGGACTGAATCATACTTTGTTTCAGCTCATTGATTGGCACAGTTGCAGGGTGCTCTTAGGTCATGGGACATAATAATGCCACCTCCAAGTGACAGCCCGCCCCATAATCCTTTGTGTTTGCACTGCATCTCTGAAGCCCTGAGCATTCCTCATCCCTCTGCGGATTCACTCAATCTTATTTCAGAAGGGCTTGATGCAATCTGATGGAACATGCTGATGTAAATACCAAGGCCCACTGGTATGCTCCAGCTGAGGCTTATCCCTGGGTAATAAAAAATGGAACAAATCAGCCCATAATCCCTCCTCAGCTATTGTTCTTGGAGCAGACTGACCACTCTCCAAAAAAAGATAGATTCTTCTGTTGTATCCTGTATTCATCTCTTTTCTGTGAAATACAATGGTATAAAATGTCCTTTCCAAGTTTATACTCTTACCCCTTTCTCTCTTTCTGTCTCTAAACAGGTTTCCCTGATTTTCCAGGGAGTCCTAAGCGATGGAAGTGCTGCAGTGCGATGGCTGTGATTTCCGTGCAGAGACGAACGATGAGCTCAAGGTGCACATACAAGACGTCCACACGGCCTTCCTACAGCCCACAGAAGTGGGAGAAGGTGAGGAGTCTCCCAGACGGTCCAGGTCAAACTCAGTAAACTCCCACAGCCAAACAGAGGACGAGGAAGACTTGACCAATCACGATTATGACTCCTTGAAAAAGGACGCAGGTATATCAACATTTCTTATTGCGACCTGAACTAGACATAGATGATGAGTGCAGTCTTCTAGAAGTAAAGAAACTACATCAGAACAGTCATTCTGGCATCCTAATTTGTGTGAAATTGAAGCGCTCAACGTTTTTCTTTCTCTGTTCCTGTTTCAGGCATCCACTCCTTAAACAAAGACCTAGGGCACTCCTCCGGTTCAAAGCAAGCTAAACACAACCAATCAGCAAAGCCTTCAAGCAAAACGTCAACTTCATTTTTTCAGTGCAAGTTCTGTGTGCGGTACTTCAGATCCAGCTCTCTTCTCAGTGAACACACCAGGAAGGTCCATGGTGAAGCAAGCAATGAGAGATCCCTCAAGACTTCCAAGCAGGCCAGCTGCAGCGCTACTACTTATGATGGTGTAGGAACTGTCTTTTCCTGCCAGTATTGCACTTATAAATCCCCACACAGAGCACGGATTCTGAAACACCAGAAAGTGCATCACAAAGAAGGTCCAGCAGGCCACTCGGCTCCTGTCGAAGCAGAAGTTCTGGATTTAGACTCTGAAGCCTCCTCCGTCGAAGAACAGAGTGAAGAGTCACCAGGGAATGTAGAACGCCGAGTGTTGGAATCTATGATCAAACCCCAGTCAAAAGGAAGCTTTAACTGTGAGTGGTGTGGCTTTCAGACTTTGCAAAGGCAGCAGTTAGCCGATCACATGATGAAGAAACACCGTAACATGGTGAAGATTATGGTATCATTGCAACAGCCCAAAATGCATGACGGAAGTGCAGGATCCAGCAAGTCTGATTCGGCTTCATCTAGGAGAAGCACTCCAACCTCCAATTTAAACCTGAACGATCTACCGAGCAATGAAGGTTCCTCCACAAATGCCTCGTCAATCAAAGGATCCTCTGGCAATGCATCGCTCAAGTCCACTTCAGGGATATCAAGTTTTCACTACTCACAGCTCACAGCAAAAATACCTAACAGCACAGGATCTTCCATACTGTCAGAGAGATCGACTTTCACCATGTCAGATATGTCTAGGTCTGGCATGGATCTAGATGCCAGCATTCTGAATGATTCTAGAAGCAGTTCAGAAGATGAACTCTGTGACTTGGAGGATCCCCATTACACGGAGCCAGCTGAGGATTCTACTAAGCTGCTTCTGTCAGAAGAGGATAATGACCTGCTAGAAACGAAAGGAGTTCCATTCAAAAGACACATGAACAGGTTCCAGTGCCCTTTCTGCTCCTTCTTGACCATGCACCGACGTAGTATTTCTCGTCACATAGAGAACATACACTTATCTGGCAAAGCTACTGTGTATAAATGTGACAAGTGCCCCTTTCTTTGCACCAACCCACTAAAGCTTGACACGCACAAACAATGTCATGGTGGGTCTTCTGAATGGGACTCCATGGACTTAACCAGTGAAGGTCTAGATGGTCAAGGTGAACGCTCTGAGCCTGTGAATGGAGGAAACAGCAGCTCAAAAATCAACGGGAAAAAATCCAGTGCAGGCGAGGAACAGCAGGGTCCTCATCGGTGCTCACTGTGTAACTTCTCCACCATCACACTGAAAGGTCTACGTGTCCACCAGCAACACAAACACTCGTACTGTGATGGAACACAAGTTACTGGTCAAGAGGGTTTGTCCAATGAGCAGCAAGATTCTGAGTCCGAGTCCTACAGCTCCTCAAGCTTTGTCCAGAAAACTCAAACATCAATCCTTGGATTTTCAACCAAGAAGCACCTTATTGGGAAGACAGCAAGAAAGTCCATCAACGATTTGCCCTTGGATCTCTCTCCTGTCAAAAAACGGACAAGGATTGATGAAATTGCAAATAATCTCCAGAGCAAGATTAGTCAAAGCCAACAGCACGAGGATGTGATTAACCTTGAGGAGATGGATGATGACGTGGAGGAGAATGGTAATCACGTCGATGTAGAAGCAAGCAGAGAGAGAGAAACCTCTGATGCTCAAAGTCAGCACTACACATTCAACACTCAGCATGTTAGGAATGCTGGAGGTCTTCAGACAGAGCGTGGCGTTGGGAAAAGAAAGCGCAGTCTGCAGTCCAAACTCGGATCAAGAAACATTCCTGTTCAATTAACCATTTCTGATGATGAAGATAATTATAGTGCCTCTTTGGAATCTAAAGATGCCCAAGATCAAAGCAGTCAAGATGGCAGGGAGACGTATCAGGACAATGTTGAATACACTGAGGTACCCGGGAACCTGTTCTACTGCAAACATTGTGAGTACCAAAACAAGTCCGCTCGCAGTGTCAGCACACACTACCAGAGGATGCACCCTTACATCAAGTTTAGCTTCAGATACATCCTGGACCCAGAGGATCAGAGCGCAGTCTTCCGTTGTCTCGAGTGCTTCATCGAATATAACAACTTTAATGATCTGCACCAGCACTATATGACGCACCATCCAGAAGCAAGCAACGTCTTGAACTTTAACCAGCCAGATCTGGTGTATATGTGCCGTTTCTGTTCCTACACAAGTCCAAATGTGCGGAGTCTGATGCCCCATTATCAAAGAATGCACCCTTCAGTGAAGATCAACAATGCCATGATTTTTTCCAGCTACATGGTCGATCAGCCTCAGAAGAGTGCTTCTGAGTCCCAAACACTAAGAGAAATCTTGAATTCTGGGCCGAAGAGTTTAAGCTCCACCTCGTCTGGGTCCAGATCATCCTCCAGTCCAGCTCTCAAAAGCATCTGCAAAACGCCAGAAGCAAACACAGAGGCTGAAGTTATTCGAGAAGGTCTGGGTGGTAATGTGGTGGTGTATGACTGTGATGTCTGTTCTTTCTCAAGTCCCAACATGCACTCAGTACTGGTCCATTATCAGAAAAAACACCCCGAGCAAAAGGCCTCATACTTCCGAATACAGAAGACAATGCGGGTCATATCAGTTGACCGAGCACAGTTGTCGAGCAATTCAACCTACAGCCTAACCAGCACCCCCAAGTCTTCGAACGCCATCCTACCTGTGGCTCTGGATGAAGATGTTTATTATTGCAAACACTGTGTCTACAACAACCGCTCTGTAGTGGGCGTTCTGGTCCACTATCAAAAGCGGCATCCAGAGATTAAGGTGACGGCAAAGTACATAAAGCAGGCACCCCCAACCCCAGGACTGCTGAAACTCATGGACGAGTTACAGATCGCACCCCCTAAACAGTTTCTAAAGCAATTCAACAACAACGGGATTGAAGGGTCAAGTAATTCCAACACTAAAGGAGCATCCGACAAAGGGGAACCTGAAATGCTGTTCTTCTGCCAGCACTGCGACTATGGGAACCGCACTGTGAAGGGAGTGTTGATTCACTACCAGAAGAAGCACAGGGACGTGAAAGCCAACGCCGACCTCGTCCGTAGACATACAGCTGTGGTCCGGAGTCAGAGAGAAAGAGCGCAGATGATCCACGCGGGAAGTTCCACGTCCACTGCAACTGTAGCTACTGAAGCAGACAAATCCAGGTCATTGCGATCTTTGAAGTGTAGACACTGTGTGTACACGTCTCCTTACG
Source organism: Leucaspius delineatus (assembly GCA_023718395.1). Taxonomy (NCBI): domain Eukaryota; kingdom Metazoa; phylum Chordata; class Actinopteri; order Cypriniformes; family Leuciscidae; genus Leucaspius; species Leucaspius delineatus. Next base: position 2,503,432 of record CM043366.1, on the reverse strand, counting down.
TGTACGCCTTGAAGAAGCATTTGAAGAAGGATCATCCTACTGTGAAGGCCACGGCCATGACGATCTTACACTGGGCTTATCAGGATGGTGTGTTGGAGGCTGGTTATCACTGTGAGTGGTGCATATATTCCCACGCTGAACCAAGCGGGCTGCTCATGCATTACCAAAGACGCCACCCTGAGCACAATGTTGACTACACTTACATGGCCAGCAAGCTGTGGGCTGGTCCTGATACTTCCACGAGCAGACAGGGGGGGAACTCTGAAACGAAGCATTACCAATGCAGAGATTGTGCCTTTGAGGCGTGCTCCATCTGGGACATTACTAACCATTACCAAGTGGTGCACCCTTGGGCCATCAAAGGTGATGAATCTGTCCTCATCGACATTATCAAGGGGAACCAAGCACCTGATAAGCTTCTGGCCAAAGGACACGTTTCGACGTCCAGTCCGTTCAATACTCACCAGCAGGAAGAGACTGCAGTTGAAGTCATTCGCCCAACACATGAGCGCCAATCTAATCTCTCTCTGTCTGCCACCTCATCTATCTCAAACAACCCTTACCAGTGCACTGTGTGCTTGTCCGAGTACAACAGTCTTCATGGGCTTCTAACCCACTATGGCAAGAAACACCCGGGCATGAAAGTGAAAGCTGCTGACTTTGCTCAGGAAGCAGACATTAACCCTAGCTCAGTTTACAAGTGCAGACACTGTCCGTACGTGAACTCTCGCATCCACGGAGTTCTCACACACTACCAGAAACGACATCCTTCCATCAAAGTCACGGCTGAGGACTTTGCTGATGATGTTGAGCACGTACACGAGTTAACTAGCGAGGGCGATGAGCGATCTAAAACACAGAGGCAGGGCTATGGTGCGTACCGCTGCAAGATGTGCCCTTATACACACGGCACTTTAGAGAAACTCAAGATACACTATGAGAAATATCATAACCAACCGGCTGCAGATATGTTCAAAGGAACCGCCACGCAGTCGCCGGCTAGAAGAGACGATTCGGTTGCTGAATGCAGTAGCAACAGGGTGACCGAAGTCTCAGAGATGTGTGACTTCGACATCACAATTTCCGAAGTCGCAAAGAATGACAATAACACTGTGTTTAATTGTCAGCTGTGCAAATACTTCTGCTCCACCCGGAAGGGTATCGCGCGCCACTACCGTATCAAGCATAACAATGTCAGAGCGCAGCCTGAGGGAAAAAACAACGTCTTTAAATGTGCGCTCTGCGCCTACACCAACCCCATCCGCAAAGGCCTCGCCGCACACTACCAGAAACGCCACGACATCGATGCTTACTACACACATTGCCTGGCAGCATCCAAGACAGTGAGTGAGAAACCGAACAAGGTGATGGTGCCCTTGGCATCAGAAGCAGAGGCTCCAGCGATGAGCGAGGAGCTGAGGCTCGCGGTGGACCGGAGAAAATGTTCGCTCTGCTCCTTCCAGGCTTTCAGCAGGAAGAGTATCGTTTCTCATTACATAAAGCGCCACCCCGGAGTCTTTCCCAAAAAGCAGCCTTCCAGCAAACTGGGCCGTTACTTCACTGTGATCTATTCCCAGGAAGCAGAGAAACCTCCATCCACGGAGGAGTTGGAAATAGTTGAAGTTAAGGATGAGGTGGAGCCTGAAGGTGACGTGGACTGGCTTCCCTTCAAATGTCTGAAATGCTTCAAGCTCTCGTTCAGCGCGGAAGAGCTACTGGTGATGCATTACAACGACTGCCACAGCAAGGAACTCAAGTGGGATTTCGTCACCATCCCAAGCCCTGCAGAAGATGGGACGGAGCTCTACCAGTGCACCCACTGTGAAATCAAGTTCTTGACCCTTCCAGAACTCGGCCTCCATCTGATGAACCACAATGAGGGTTTCCAGAAGAGAGCCATGAGGCTGGAACGAAGAAAACAGCTTCAAAGCAAGCAGAGGACGACAGAGCCACCAGAAGCCAAACCAGAGAATAAGGTGAGCCTAGAAATGTGTTAAAGGTGACACGTTATGCCCCTTTTCACAAGATGTAATATAAATGTATGGTGTCTTATGGTAATATAAATGTATGTTTCACAGAGAAAGGCTTTCCAAATCAAAGTTACTGAGTTTCACGTTTTCTGGGTTGGTAGATGCACTGGGGATCTGATTATAGCACTTAAAGGGATACTTCACCTCTGGAAAGATGAATGTGTATTTAAAATGGGTCATTTATGTAGAAGAGATGTGAAATTATTTTAGAATTTGGAGCCTTCTAGACTGAGAAAAGCCAGAAAATTTATTTTTGGCTTATGTGGATGAAAGACAACAACTCCCAGAATGCACTTACTTCGCTGCCCTACGAGGCCACTCCCAAGCCACGCCAACAGGTAAGAGCGTGCAGTTTAACAACTAGGCTAGGCTACTAGTTGACTCGAAACTTAAAAGACGCCGTTTTATCGTGAGTCTCCGTGATGAGTCTGCCCGGGTTTTCGAGATCGCCCAAAATGTCCGGGATTCGGCTTTTGCGTTCTACAGTCGCCATTCATCATGTTTACTGTGGCGAGCAGGACGAGGCTGAGGGGCGCGGGAGAACGGCGCGAGGCCGGTGGCGTGATTACTGATGAGCGACACCTGTGAGACGCACCGGTCTCAAAGGCTATCTCTCACGGAGGAGCGGGAATTTTATTAGCAATGGTAAAGCACACATGAACCGATCACTTGTTTTGCTTTCATGTAAACACTACATTCAGATTCACCAATCGGAATGAATTCAGTTAGACTGAAACAAAAGGTGTGCATGCAAACAATGAATGGCGACTGCAGAAAGCAAAAGCCGAATCCCGGACATTTTGGAGAATCTCGACGGCCGGACATGTCCGGGAAAAAGAGGATGGTAACCTCTACTACTCAGCTTTCTCCACAGAACAAGAGCCTGCTAGCTTAGCTTCCAAATAAAGACGACTGACACTATTTGTACATTCTGTGAGTGAGATCCCTCTTTTGGCGGGTTGAACACATGCGGGACAGCGCCTACTACTGTCTGTAGTCTCTCGCCTCTGGCCAAAAAGTCCTCTGATGACGCAAAATGGCGATTTTTGTGTCATCGGAGGATTTTTTCCAGACAAAAAATACATAAATCTCTTGTCTCAGGGGGATATGAGGGAGGGAAGCACGGTAATTCGAAAATACTACAGGTTTTCTACTGATACAAAGCTTAATGCTAAATGCCGAAGTATCCCTTTAAACACGGAAAAAGTCAGATTTCCATGATATGTCCCCTTTAAAAGCGAGTTTGTAAACAAGCACAAAGCAACAAAACTAGACTCTGCAAGCATGCAGCATCACTACAGCTTAATTATAGATGCAAGTGGTTCAAATAACTAGATTGCATCAGTAAAGTTTGTTGTCATTGTCTCTCTGTATAGCTGGAGGGCACACCTGATAAGACTCCCGTCGGCTACAGGTGCAACTTCTGCGTGGAGGTCCACCCCACCCTTCGGGCCATCTGCAACCACCTGAGAAAGCATGTGCAGTACGGCGAGGCCAAGGAGGGGCACGTGAAGGTACGAGCACCATCTATCAGATAGCTTTAAGCAGCTGCATTAGTTCATTTTCAACTTCCCATCTGTTTACATTTTCAGTCTTATTAGACTCCAGCACAATGTCTATATTCAGTCTTTTCCCTGAAGTGGCTTCAGCGTCTTCTCAACTGCATTCACAGGCCGTTTGGACCTTCCGCTTAAGGGTCTTTTTCTCTTGTTTGCACTGTTAAACTGCTACAATTCAGATGCACATTCAATGAAATAGACAAATAAAGGCAAATCCTTGAATGTTGCAGAAGAAACACGGAAAATGACTTCTGCTTAAACTCAAGTGTTTTATTTCACCGTGTGGGCATTCATGAAGAAAGCCTTGAACGTGTCGTAAAGTTGATCCTGTAATTAAATCTTGTGGCCTTGAGTTAAACATTTTTGCATATAGAGAATGAAAGATTTTCTTCTTTTTCTAAAGCTCTTTTCTGAATGTGATTCTGCCTTGGACTAAATAAGGTTTTTTGAGGGCAACAATGTTGCTATCCACCTTTTGGAACCGCCTTTGTGTTGGACGCGCATCTATGATGCCTTAAAATGCTCTCTAGGTAGGGTAGTTAACATGCCTATTTAAAAGATATTCGGTTAACATTTATGTGAATGGAAAGTGTGTTTCAGCCTTTGACTTCACTAGTGGATTTGAAATTGTTATGCACTGTGACAAATGAAATTTCAGAAGTCTTGTGAGCTTGTGAATTCATAGTATGCAAAATACCGTTTAAAGACTAGTGCATAATCTTTTTTATTACTTTAATTTCAATCAGATAATGCAGTTGCATTTGTGGTTGGAGTATAAATATATACAAGAATAAGTGTGAGTGTGATGGATTTCTTAATGAGGACTTTCACAGTGTTTAAGGTGCAGAGGGCTGCATTTACACACGGCCAAGGCCAGTCTCTTTATCGCAGCGGAATCCTGAGACTGGCAACGCAACCCTTCGTCTCTGAAGAGAAAGCCATTTAGGTGGGCTTGACGGTGTGGCGTGGAGAGTGGCGTGTAAGCGTCTTAGTGTTAGTGTTCCACTGAGAGTGCCAGGACGCTGGCAGGGAGGATTTGAATGGGATCCCAGTGAGGATCAGCAGACAGAGGCCAGGATAGGGCCGAATCACACCGGACACTAGGGGGCAGCACTCACGCTCACACACACACACACACACACACACACGCTCACACACACACACACACACACACACACACACACGCTCACAGACTCAGAACAGCTACTCTGAGGACAGACCCAAGGGTCATTGTATTATTTTAATTTAGCATTTTTATGATTTAATGAATAGCTTTTCATCAATTTGAACCCCAGTTTGTGAAACACTGGGCTACTATGTAGAAAATACTGGAATGCTAGTGTACTACATACTCTTTTTTTCTCATTTGTAATGGTATGCTGTTTTAAACTCGGCATGAAAGGGAAGTTGCGCTCGTCTTTTCTTCTCTATTGTACCATATATCCGAGTAAAACACTTCTGGAACAAGAACAAATGTGGGCGGGGCTTGATTGTGTCCGTGGGGAATTGATTGGATGATTGGATGGTTGGATGGTTGCTATTGGTGGATCTCATTTGAGTGACAGGTTGCCCCGCCCACATCATCAGGGAAGAGATGCTGCAAGAGGAACTTATTCTGATTCAAGATTACCAGGAACATGAATTTAAAACCATAATAATAAATAATTTAGAATAAACAGCAATGTTCTATAAAAAATAACCATTTCATGTGACTTTAAACGTTTTAGTTAGTAATATGCCATATGTCACATTGGCCTCACTGTGTTGTGGCCTCTAGTTATTGTCACGCATTTGTGTGTATTAACTTTATGTGTTAAAAAATATCAGTTATCAATCAAAATATTGACTCAACTATGGGTTGTTAAAAATCAGTTATCACTTCTGGTTCATGATGGTGGAATTAAAAGGTCAAATCGGTCGTCTAGTTTGCACTGACAAATCTAGTTCTCTGTCTCAGTGTGTTTGGCTCTGATTGGCTGACGGTGCAGAGGTGCATCTGAAGTGCAGGGTCAGTTCTCTCTCTCTCTCTCTGTCTCTCTCTCTCTCTCTCTCTCTCTCTGAGATGCTGAATTTGCTGTGGGCTGTAAAACAGCAGATGTCTCAGAAACACACAGGAACCTCTTGGCCGTTTCTAAATTAAGAAAGAGGGATGTCCTGATATCGCAGGAAGACTCAGAGAGCTTTAATGGCCGTAATCAAACACGATCATCTGTGCCTCAGCCCTGAGAGAAGTATCATATCAGACTGTCAAATGTATTTATCATGATTATCAAATGTCACAAACCTTAAGCATGTCAAAAACAATGTAGAGGTTTATTTCACTACAT
>CM043366.1:2442516-2492516 GCA_023718395.1 Leucaspius delineatus | reverse complement strand
TCTCTCACTCACTCACTCACTCACTCACTCACTCACTCACTCACTCACACTCTCTCACTCACTCACACTCTCTCACTCACTCACTCACTCACTCACTCACACACACTCTCTCACTCACTCACACTCTCTCACTCACTCACTCACTCACTCACTCACTCACTCACTCACTCAATCACTCACTCACTCACTCACTCACACTCTCTCACTCACTCACACTCTCTCACTCTCTCACTCTCTCACTCACTCACTCACTCACTCACTCACTCACTCACTCACTCACTCACTCACTCACTCACTCACACTCTCTCACTCACTCACACTCTCTCACTCACTCACTCACTCACTCACTCACTCACTCACTCACACTCACACTCTCTCACTCACTCACTCACACTCTCTCACTCACTCACTCACTCACTCACTCACTCACTCACTCTCTCACTCACTCACTCACTCACTCACTCACTCACTCACTCACTCACTCACTCACACTCTCTCACTCACTCACTCACTCACTCACTCACTCACACTCTCTCACTCACTCACACTCTCTCACTCACTCACTCACTCACTCACTCACTCACTCACTCACTCACTCACTCACTCACTCACACTCTCTCACTCACTCACACTCTCTCACTCTCTCACTCACTCACTCACTCACTCACTCACTCACTCACTCACTCACTCACTCACACTCTCTCACTCACTCACACTCTCTCACTCACTCACTCACTCACTCACTCACTCACTCACTCACTCACTCACTCACTCACTCACTCACACACACTCTCTCACTCACTCACACTCTCTCACTCACTCACTCACTCACTCACTCACTCACTCACTCACTCACTCACTCACTCACACACTCTTCATTTAAACTATACACAGTTTTTCGCAGTGGCTTTGGCTCGGAATGTTCCGTTATCGGCGTCGGATGTTGCAGTGGTTTGATGCGGTGTGTGTCTCTGTCGCAGGTGAACACACGTATAAGTGTGTGTCGTGTGCGTTCTCCACCGCCACCATCAGCCAGCTGAAGGAGCACTCGCTGCAGGAGCACGGAGAGACACTCACGCTTCCCAAACTCAAAGCCGGAGCCGGCCGGAGCTCCACACGCCCCAGCGCCGAACACAGCGACGAAAACACTCCCCTCGAGCCAGACTGCACCGGTAACACACACACACACACCACACACATAGCCGCAGGAACGTATTTTAAGCGGGGGGGGGAGAGGGCTGGGGGGGGTGTCATGTGTGGTGCAGGTTTTAATAAATATAGAGGTCCGAAAGGTGATCTGGCTAGTGGGGTTGGGGGCGCTTCTACCTCACATTCAGCCAATCACACACTCCGAAGGCACTTCTACCTCACATTCAGCCAATCACACACTCCGAAGGCACTTCTACCTCACATTCAGCCAATCACACACTCCGAAGGGGCTTCTACCTCACATTCAGCCAATCACACACTCCGAAGGGGCTTCTACCTCACATTTAGCCAATCACACACTCCGAATGCGCTTCTACCTCACATTCAGCCAATCACACACTCCGAAGGGGCTTCTACCTCACATTCAGCCAATCACACACTCCGAAGGGGCTTCTACCTCACATTTAGCCAATCACACACTCCGAAGGGGCTTCTACCTCACATTTAGCCAATCACACACTACGAAGGCGCTTCTACTTACCATTCAGCCAATCACACACTCCGAAGGGGCTTCTACCTCACATTCAGCCAATCACACAATCCGAAGGGGCTTCTACCTCACATTCAGCGAATCACACACTCCGAAGGGGCTTCTATCTCACATTCAGCCAATCACACACTACGAAGGCACTTCTACCTCACATTCAGCGAATCACACACTCCGAAGGGGCTTCTACCTCACATTCAGCGAATCACACACTCCGAAGGGGCTTCTACCTCACATTCAGCCAATCACACACTCCGAAGGCACTTCTACCTCACATTCCCTGACGTTGCCTCGACTTTGCTTTTCAACCCGGAAGAACAAAATTGCCGATAATGATTTATGAGTGTATAATTGCAGTTCAGAGTGTTTTTAGTGTTTTCAGTGATGTACATATCTGTTCACATCTGTTTCATGACCCTGTCGTCTCGTCTCGTCTCAGAGTCTCTGGCGTATCTGGAGCCAGCAGATGTTCAGCAGCAGCTCAGTCACTTCCAGCAGGCGTCTCGAGTCCAGGCTGACGTCTCTCCTCCTCCTCCCCCTCCTCTTCCTCCTCTTCCCGACGCTCCCGCTGCTCCGGCCCGACCCGACTCCATCCTCACCTGCGAGTTCTGCGAGTTCAGCTCCGGGTACATGCAGAGTCTGCGCAGACACTACCGGGACCGGCACGGGGGGAAGAAGCTCTTCAAGTGCAAGGACTGCTCCTTCTTCACCTGCTACAAGTAAGATCTTCATCCATACGCTTTTATCCCAACGGACTCGCATCGCATTTAAGCTCTTCATTAAAGTCAGGATTTCCTTAGTAGCTTTTCTTCAACTCTTTTTGATTCGTTTTTATTTTTAGATTTATTTTAATTTTACGTTATCATTATATTATAAAATATTTCATTTTTATTATAATTTTTTTTTTATTCTTTATTTTATTTTATTTTATTTTATAACCCCAGTTTGAGAAACCCTGATCTTGAAATGCCTGGAATCTAATCATCAGAATATCTGTGTGTGTGTGTGTGTCAGGTCTACGTTCACGCTGCATGTGGAAGGCGGTCACAGCAGTGGATCGGAGGAGCTTCTCAAAGACCTTCGATGCCCCTTCTGTCTTTACCACAGCAAACACAAGACCAGCATGATCGACCACATCGTCCTGCACAGAGGTGAGACACTCCACATTTCTAATCAGTTCATTATTAGCGTTTCATCAGTTTATTTCGATGTTGGTTGTCTTTTGGCTCTCTGTGATCAGTGGGTCATTTAACTCATTGGCTCACTGATCATTTATTTATTTTTTCCTTACTTTACTCGCGGCTGAAAACCAATGCTGCCGCTCAGTGTTTCTGCCACTCAGTGTGTGTGTGTAACCGCACTCACTCCGGCTGACAGTGACGTCACATGCATAACCTTGCTTTTTTTTTCTTTTCTTTAAAAAAAAAATCTGTTTATGAACTTTTACAATAATACCAGGATACAGATACAGGAGAATAGTGAAAAAATATTGTCCCCCACCCACCCAAGAGAAAAAAAAATAATTAAATGAAAAGCTCCATGCTGGAAGAGTTGTAATGCATAAAGAATAAAAGGTTTCCGGGACTGATTGTGTGTGTGTGTATGTGTGTGTGTGTGTGTGTCTCAGAGGAGCGCGTTGCGCCGCTGGAGGTCTCGCGCTCGAAGCTGTCCCGTCACCTGGAGGGCCTGGTCTTCCGCTGTCATAAATGCACCTTCACCTGCTCCAGCGAGCAGAACCTGCAGATGCACATCCAGAAGCACGAGGAGCTGAAGCCGTATCAGTGCCAGCTCTGCTACTACGACAGCAAGCTTCTGCACGAGCTGGAGGTCCACCTGCGAGAGGATCACAAGGTGCCTGTTCTGACCTAGATAGCATTACTGTGGTGTGAAGATGTGTTTATGCTTCTGTGTACTTTCGTTTTGTCGTGTATGTTTATTTTACGACTAAAGTTACGTTTAAAGGTGCAGTAAGCGATTTTTGAGAAATGTTGTTGAAAGTGGATTGGACCGAGCAGCACAACACACTTGTAGCCAATCAGCAGTGGGGGGCGTGTCCACTCATGATGGGGGAGGAGAGAGAGTGATCCAATCAGCAGTAGGGGGCGTGTCCACTCGTGATGGGAGAGGAGAGAGAGTGAGCCAATCAGCAGTAGGGGGCGTGTCCACTTGTGATGGGGGAGGAGAGAGAGTGATCCAATCAGCAGTAGGGGGCGTGTCCACTCATGTTGGGGGAGGAGAGAGAGTGAGCCAATCAGCAGTAGGGGGCGTGTCCACTTGTGATGGGGGAGGAGAGAGAGTGATCCAATCAGCAGTAGGGGGCGTGTCCACTCATGACGGGGGAGGAGAGAGAGTGATCCAATCAGCAGTAGGGGATGTGTCCACTCATGATGGGGGAGGAGAGAGAGTAATCCAATCAGCAGTAGGGGGCGTGTCCACTCGTGATGGGAGAGGAGAGAGAGTGAGCCAATCAGCAGTAGGGGGCATGTCCACTCATGTTGGGGGAGGAGAGAGAGTGAGCCAATCAGCAGTAGGGGGCGTGTCCACTCATGACGGGGTAGGAGAGAGAGTGATCCAATCAGCAGTAGGGGATGTGTCCACTCATGATGGGGGAGGAGAGAGAGTAATCCAATCAGCAGTAGGGGGCGTGTCCACTCGTGATGGGAGAGGAGAGAGAGTAATCCAATCAGCAGTAGGGGATGTGTCCACTCATGTTGGGGGAGGAGAGAGAGTGAGCCAATCAGCAGTAGGGGGCGTGTCCACTCATGACGGGGTAGGAGAGAGAGTGATCCAATCAGCAGTAGGGGGCATGTCCACTCATGTTGGGGGAGGAGAGAGAGTGAGCCAATCAGCAGTAGGGGGCGTGTCCACTCATGACGGGGTAGGAGAGAGAGTGATCCAATCAGCAGTAGGGGGCGTGTCCACTCATGACGGGGGAGGAGAGAGAGTGATCCAATCAGCAGTAGGGGATGTGTCCACTCATGATGGGGGAGGAGAGAGAGTAATCCAATCAGCAGTAGGGGGCGTGTCCACTCGTGATGGGAGAAGAGAGAGAGTGAGCCAATCAGCAGTAGGGGATGTGTCCACTCATGATGGGGGAGGAGAGAGAGTAATCCAATCAGCAGTAGGGGGCGTGTCCACTAGTGATGGGGGAGGAGAGAGAGTGAGCCAATCAGCAGTAAGGGCGTTACTCTTGTGTACTGTATGTTCATTTTTTGTTCTTCCTTGTCGTTCGTTCATCATCTTTGCTTTATTTTCGTGAAGATTTAGTTTGCTTCGCTTCTGCTATGATAAAGAGACATCCACTCTTGCATTGTGTGTTTGTTTGGGTTGATTTCATATATCAACAGTGTTCAGCAATGATTCTCAGAAATCACTTACTGCACCTTTAATGATGTCCCTGAACCCCCAGACACCAGCATAGTGTCGGCCCCCATCCGTCTCACACGACTGTGTTTTGTCTGACGCTCTGAGACGCACTCATTTATGATGGAGGGAAAAACAGCCTGATTGCAGAAACTTACAGTTTATTACTGATATTGTGCACCGATTTCCCAGGAAGTGATGATTTTGTTCTCTTGAACACATGGGATGGAAACGCTGCTTTATTCACAATGTTTTATACCATATTCCAATTGATCCGCAGGTGATCCGTAACTTTGAGCTGGTGGGGCGGGTGAACCTGGACCAGCTGGAGCTGATGAAGGACAAGATGAAGGACGTGAACAGCAGTGAGGAAGAGGAGAGAGAAGAAGAGGAGGCAGACGAAGAGGAAGAGGAGGAGGAGATGATGGATGAGGAAGAGGAGGAGAAGCTTCCGGACGAGACGGAGGACACAGGTAACAGTTCAGCAGATTCCCTCATTCTGGGTAAAGATAATCAACAGGAGGTCAAAAATATAACGCTATCAAGCGTAGCGTCACGCTAGGTCATGAAGGTCACGTTAGTCAAGCTTGTATATACCTATAGGAATACGCCGCCTATCACTGTATTCATATACAATCTCCTTCAGTATTATCGGGAGCGAATTACCCCCCCCCCCCAGCTCCGCCTGTCTCCAGTCAGGATGTAGTATTCTGAGACCCCTCGAATTATGTTGTACATTAAAATATTGACATTAATGATATCTGCAATACATTCATGTTGGTTGTGAATGTATGTATCAATCCTTTTTTTGGGCGATAAATAATGGCACAAAGTACACCAGTACATTGACGAGCGTGTTCCATTTAAATACTCTCCTCTTTAGAAATTTTGAGCTCAAATCTGAAAAAAAACAATGGTTTTGTCTGTAGTGTCTCACATTACGGGCCTTTTACACAAAATGTCACGATTAGGCGACGTAAATGTACGAAACAATTGATCCCGAAACAATAGAGCTAATCACACTGGGCGCGATCAATCACAGCGCGACAAAGCGTTTTTTTCCGCTGTAAGCTCGCGCTCGATCGGCCCAAAGTCCGGCATCCGACCAGCGCGGAAGGTCTTTACGTGTTACTGTCTTTTCTCCAGGCAAAGTATTTTTTTGATTAAATGCAATACATTTGAATATGTATTCTCTCGTTATTTCATCTGACTCCATAAATGAAAAGGTTTTAATGATCTGTGCATCATTAATTATGAGCGAATGTTTGACTATTCTTTTTAACTCTTTAATGAAAATAATGCCAAAGTCAGTTAGAATAATCAAATGTAACAATTTATTATGTCAGGTAAATGTATCATGCCAATTTCATTATCAATTCAAAGATAATCGATACAAAACATCAAAAGCTCCAGGAGACCATGGGCCCTATTTTAACGATCTGAAACGCAAGTGTCAAAGCGCAAAGCACAAGTAACTTTGTGGGCGGGTCTTGGCGCTGTTGCTATTTTTCCGGCGGGATAAATGACTCTTGCGCCCGACGCAAATCTAAAATGGGTTGGTCTGAAGTAGCTTCCTTACTCATAGGTGTGGTTTGGGCGTAACGTGCAATAAACCAATCAGAGCGTCATCTCACATTCCCTTTAAGAGCAGGCGCGCTTGTTCTAAAGCGGATTCCTATTATAACGGCGGATTTGCCAGACGCGCGCCAGGAGCGGTTCACAGCCGAGGAGAGTAACGCTCTCGTCAGGGACGTTGGGGATGGAGAAACCCACCCAAATTAACTTCGGTTAAAAAGGCGTATGATAATTTGATAATTTGGGTAAATGTGTAAGCTAGATGTATGCTTTTATAATAAATTGTCTATCTATCTATCTATCTATCTATCTATCTATCTATCTATCTATCTATCTATCTATCTATCTATCTATCTATCTATCTATCTATCTATCTATCTATCTATCGTAATAATGTATGATTTGCCAAAATGAAAACTGCTGCTTCTGTGTAGATGAGAGAATCAAAGTGTATGCGCGTTGTGCACACGCTACATTGATTATGGCCAAGCATGCGCCCTTAAAATAGCATATGAATAACATGCGCAACGCGCCACTGACTTTAAACTATTTTTTCCTGGTTAGTGGCGGAATTGTTTTCTAAACCTGCAAAATAGCATGAAGGAACGTTTGCGCCAGGGAGCGCAAGTTCATTCCCTAGTTTAGCGACGTGCTTCTGTGGAGGGAAAAGCGCGCTTTGCTCGGGTGCAAAATAGGAATGATACATGCGTCGGTGTACAAAGTCAATTGCGCTGGGTGCAAGATAGGGCCCCATTTCTCTAGAGACCACTTTCCTTTGTGTGTCAGTTATCCCTAAACTCTTAAAAGCCTTATTATCTTTTGTTTTACTTATTTGGAAATAAGACATTTGTACCAGTCGCACTGAGACATTTCAAATGATACTAAATATGTATAATACTCTGTGATAATCATTCACATTAAACTAAACATTTTCTTGGGCGAGTCCTTGGTGATCTTCGTATGGGGGGAAGGAGAAGGGATGAGGGAAAGAGATGTAGATTAGGATGACTCTGAGGTGAGTCTTTCGTCTCGATGGTGCATGAGGAGGAGTTCAGATGTTAATCTCCAGAGAGGTCCTTTGTCCTCTCAGGGTCTGGGCGCTCTTCAACCAGACTCTCCGGCATCTCCTAATTTCTCAATTCTTACACCGCCATCGCCCCGTTATGAAACAGGCCGTCCAATTAGATTTGAGCTTTGAGAAGAGAAAGAGTGTTGAGTTCATGTTATCACTGGTGTCTGAGAACAGATATGTGAAGTGAGTGTTTAATTTTATTAATAAAAAAACCTTTTCACACAAAATCCCGTCTGATATGTGAGAACTCTGATTGTATCCCTTGAAAACCCAAAAAGTTGTGCTTAAAGTCCTGGAATGTCATTTTACAGTGTCTGTACGAACCCTGGGTTAAGAAGAAATATCTATTGAATGAAATACTGATATATATATATATTACCTGAGCTAAAGCATTACTGTAAATCCCGATGCCAATGCCATGTGTTCGATTCCCGGGGAACGCAGTGTTCTTTAGATAAAAGCGTCTGTCTAATGCATGAATGTAAATGTAAAATGTCACTATATTGGTTGTTGAAAGATCCTGAAGACGTGTGGAATGTTTAAGAAGCTTTTTTCTCGTTCGCTCAGTGAATATTGTGTTAAATTTGTGTTGGTGTTTCAGGTGCTCCGGAGTCTCCTGTGAAACGCTATCCGTGTGAGTTCTGCGGACGCACGTTCACGCTGAGCATTGAATGGGAACGACACGTCCTTCGGCACGGCATGTGAGTCTCACGATTCAAATCTAATCAAAATCCTGTCATTAATTACTCGCCCTTGTGTCGTTCCAAACCCGTACATCGTCAAAGCGCGATTTTCTTTGATTTCTGTGCCTCCGTTGAAACTCGCTTCACAACATTTATAAAGAGATGGTCAATATGAATGAAGCGGTTTAATCCACGATTTCTTATATGATGAACGGACTGAATTTAGGCTTTGATTCGCATATTAATCATAAACAGAAGGTTGTTTCATACGCGAGAACAAACCTCATTGGTTCTTGAGCTTCTGTTTGACCAAATTTAAGTGCATTTAGATTTATTTTACAATCTTGGGTGTTGATTGGGAATCAAAAATCAATTCAAGACGTGTTTGGATGTTCGGAACGACATGAGGGCGAGTGATTAATGACAGGATTTTAGTTTTCGGCTGAATGAACCCTTTAACCCTTATAAAATGTGCCACATTAATCAGCCAGTAAAGCTGAACACACGTCTGATGATTTCAGGACTGTTAACGACAGCAAGAAAGAAGACAGTCCTGTTCCCTCATCAGCTCTGCCTCTGATTGGTCCAGCAGCTGTGATTGACAGGGGGATCGACCAATCCACCGACACTGTGGACGCTGCAGGGGCGGATCAATCTGACCAATCCAAGAGTCCGATTCAGAACCAGGAAGACGAAAAGACGCTGGAGACCAAAAACAACGACCCTTAGGAGCGAAAGGAAAGCTGTAGTGAGACACGCCGTTTGGCTTTAGACGCGGTTAAGAATGTCGTACGTTTGTCCGTCTGTTTATCTTTTGTTTTGGCTGCTTGTTTTTTGGTTTAAAAAAAAGCTAGATTTGGAGTATCGGTAGATGTGTGTTCAGTTGCTGAATCTTACACTGAATTTTACAAAGTGTGACTTGGTCCCTCAGGACAGATGTTGATATATTGGTAACCAATAGTGAATGAAACCACGAAGTCGATATTCCGTTCGAATCCCGAGTCAGTCCGTAAGCTTTTCCACGTTCAAAGCCCTTCTCTCATGTTCCTTTCAATGCACTTTCCCATTGGTTTATGAAAGATAACAGCGTAGAATCGAATGTCTTCCGCCGTGGTGAACGCACACACACACACACACTGATAGTCTTCAAGACGGTGTATCGCGCGTCACGTTCGTCACAGACGAGAAACCAGAGGCGAATTCATACAAAACGCGGGAAGGGTTTCGGATTCGGTCGGAACACCGACACGCGGTTTCAGTTTTTTTACATTTTAGCCTTGTGTTAATCTTCCCGTAGCCGAATTCCTTGAGGAATAGTTGTTTATCTAGATAATCTTGATTCTTTTAGACATGATTTTAGAGTATCAACACTTGCCCCCCCCCCTCCCCCCCCCCCCCCCAAAAAAAAAAAAACTTGTAGCAAATTGCTACTTTTGTTGGAGATTTCGACCTCTTCCCAGCTCACTTCCACTTCACTTTAATAACGATTTAAACGAGACGTGTGGAACATCGTTGGATGAAAAAATCCCTTGTTTCTGCCGATCTCTGGTAGATTTTCCTCCTGTACGGATGTTTAAAGGAATATTCCGGGTTCAGAACAAGCAAGAGCTTTTACACTGGAACGAAGATGCGAGATTCAGTGTTTTACTGCACCGGAAACATGATCCCGTCACTTCCGGCTCTTGAACTCGGACTGTTCCTTTAAAAGAGGGATTTCTCCAGTTTCTCCGGAAGCTTTTCCCCCGTAAGGCTGAGATTGTACGTGATGGAAGTTGCTGCTCGAAAACCCCAAAGCCTTATATGTTAGACGCTTCTGGATCCACGAGCGCATCGGTCATCGGTCAAACAGAACCTCTCCTCGGTACCAAAAGTGTCGCTTCCCAAAGTCCCAAAGCAAGATATGATTGTCTTTCCCGAGCAATGACTGGACATTGCTGAGGGCGAAACCCAGTTGCCTTCTGGGTAATCTGCATGCCGTTTTGCAGCCGTGTATAAACTCCAAGCTAAGTGTTTGAAACTGAACGGGGTCTGTTCCTTTAAGTGTTGTTCTGATATTTAACTTAACAAAAAAAAAAAGTAAAAAAAGAGAGAGAAGAAAAATACAAATCAATAGATGACGTCTCTTTCCGTTTTTAGCTCTCCACTGTTCAAAGCTGTTGTAAATGTTCTGGTTAAGAAAAAAAAAACCTTTTGTACCCTTAAAAGCCCTTCATAAGGAGTAGCCCAGCCTTTCTAAAAGACGCCCGTGTAGAAGACCATCAGAAATAAGCTTTTAAGACTCTTGTGACACACTGGATATCTGTATATATATATGCTTTAGTTTTCCTGGTTTCCCTTTAACTCTCGGCGCCATAGTTGACCTTAGATCTCCTCTCTTCTGTGAAACTCCTGATGATTTCTGATGGTGGGTTGTGATGTCTTCTAGACTGGTTGTTTACAGTTTTATTCCTTTGATTTCTCTATATTCTGTAAATATTGTAATTCATTGTCTTTTTTTAACTTGGTAATAAAGTTATCAGATAACCTAAACGCGCGCGCTTCCGTCGTGTTCTGTGGAGGACTCGCACTCACAGGTCTGAGTTATGATGATTTATTTGTGGTCAAAGGATTTTCCATATTCTTATATTGTTTTACGATAAGCACTGCGAACTAACATGAACACTTATATTAACTGACATTAACAAAGGTTAATAAATGCTGTTAGTTAATAATGTAACAAATTAAACCACCTTGTAAAGTTTTACCGAATTATTTTATTACAGTTATTATTTAAAATCATTTTGTTCACTAAATCAAACACGCAGAAAGCAGTTTTTTTGAGGGGTATTAGATAAGAAAACCATAAAACGTGTTGTATTTGTGATTCCAATTCATCATATTTTGAAGAAAAAAAACTGAAAATGTGTTTTTTGAACATTTTGATTAAACAAAATGAAAGGAAAATGTATTTATTTGAATGTTTTAAAAAAAAATCTTGATTTTTCTTCAAACATTATGGAAATGTTTCTCTTTAACGTTTAAAAAATGTTAGACAAAACGTCCATTTCAGAAAAAAACGTTGTATAAATAATGTTTTTGTTTGAACGTTTTGAGAACATTATAAAAACCCAGATAACTTTCATCACGCTCTATTAACGTTACTGAGAGAACGTTTGTTCATAACATTGAGAGAACACTGAAAAACTCCCTTTTTACTTGATTTGTTTATTAACTCAAAAACAAACCAACTGGAATAGATTAAATGTACACGTCTGAGAACTGAGGCACACGCATTTAAAACTAGACTTTAGAAGCATTTCTCTCAGAACAGAGAACACATTTACTCAAAACTCGATGATTTAAGGACATGTTTCCTTCATTTGACATCCCTCTTTATCTTGGAAACCCCTGTGGAGAGTCAGTGTTATCATAATGTTATTATAACGCGTCTCGAGGAGAGAAATAAACGGACAGAGTGTCATGAGGTGTTGAAATACAATGCAGTTTTGGTGTTTCCCGGTTCCAGTGTTATGAGGTCAGAGGAAAACCCGGATAAATCCCACAGAGACTTGCTCTGCAGAACGCCAGGAGCCGAGCCGGAGTCTCAGTGTTTCTGACTGAACGGTTCTTCAGGGTCGAGGAGGACAAACCCTGCAGACTCAGTTCAGTGTGAAGAGGATGACAAGTGTTCGGAGGATGATGAACGTCCCTGATAAAGCGATGACCTTCAAGGCGTCAGTAGAGGAGCTGTTAGTGGATATTGTCCAAATGAGACCTTCTTGTAAAGTGTTATTATATTATTATCTTACAATTATTATTTCAAATCATTTTGTTCATCAAATCAAACACGCAGAAAGCCATTTTTGTTGTTGTTGTGTGATAAGAAAACCATAAAACATGTATGTATACATGATTGATATGATTCCAGTTCATAGACTATGTAGTCATATAATCATATAAAATATCATGTATGATTCCAATTCATGAATTTTTGAAGAAAAACCTCTTAAAATATGTTTTTTGAACATTTTGATTAAAAAAAGAAAGGAAAATGTACTTGCATGTTATACATGCCCTTGACATACGCTCTTATCCAAATCATCGTTCTCTGAATGTTCAAGAATTTTGAACGTTTGAACAAGTTCTCGGAATGGAACATTGTATCATTTTTCAAACATTATGGGAATGTTACTTTTGAATGTAACATTCTAAAACAGTCACGGTTAAAAAACGTCAGACGAACGTCCAACTGAAACATTTCAGAATAAACACTCCATGATCGATGGACAAATAATGTTTTTGTACTAACCTTTTCATACCATTATTAAAGACCAGGCAATCAAAGATCGTTACTGGAAGAACGTTTGTTCATAACTGTGAGAGAACCTTAAAAAATAAATATTGAATCATGAGAGCAAGAACATTTCATTGAGTGTTTTGTCTATTGATATTGTATATTAGTGTATTAGATGCACACAAACACACTGTCTTACGGCCGTCCGATGATAAAGAAACCCAGCAGAAGAGACGAGGAGATTCCAGAGCTGCTTTTATTTCACAGATATAACATCATCTTTTAAAAATATCTGCCAGACATGAGGGATCAGCGGATCAGAGCATCAGACGAGTGTTTCGGTGGAAGGAAGGAAACCCTGGAGACCCTTTAAACAACCAAAGAAGAGTCTGATGAGAACCACACGTTTCTCAGGAACACTCCCATCCTTCACTGCAGTGCTGGAAATTAAAACACATGTTCATGTCAGGATCAAACCAGTGCGACTGCCGCTTCAATGCATTTAAGTTATTAATTAAAAAAAAATATATATTTTATGAACAAACATTATTCCCGTAGTTACGGACAAACATTATTCCCGTAGTTACGAACAAACATTATTCCCGTAGTTATGAACAAACATTTTTACTGTAGTTATGAACAAACATTTTTACCGTAGTTATGAACAAACATTATTCCCGTAGTTACGAACAAACATTATTCCTGTAGTTACGAACAAACATTATTTCTGTAGTTACGAACAAACATTATTCCCGTAGTTACGAACAAACATTATTCCCGTAGTTACGAACAAACATTATTCCCGTAGTTACGAACAAACATTATTCCCGTAGTTATGAACAAACATTATTCCCGTAGTTATGATCAAACATTATTCCCGTAGTTACGAACAAACATTATTCCTGTAGTTACGAACAAACATTATTTCTGTAGTTACGAACAAACATTATTCCCGTAGTTACGAACAAACATTATTCCCGTAGTTACGAACAAACATTATTCCCGTAGTTACGAACAAACATTATTCCCGTAGTTCTTCTGATGAGACGTAAAACCAAGGTCCTGACTCTCTGTGGTCATTAAAAATCCCATGGCATTTCTCGTAAAGAGTAGGGGTGTAACCCCGGTGTCCTGGCCACATTCCACACATTGGCCCTTACCAATCATGGCCTCCTAATAATCCCCTTACATTGAATTGGCTCTATCACTCTCTCTCCTCTCTCCACCTATAGCTGGTGTGTGGTGAGCGCACTGGCGCCGTTGTTCTGTGGCTGCCGTCGCATCATCCAAGTGGATGCTGCACACTGGTGGTGGTTGAGGAGAGACCCCTGATATGATTGTAAAGCGCTTTGGGTGTACAGTAGTACATATGAAAGCGCTATATAAATGCCTCATTCTATTCTATTCTATTCTATTCTAGTTATGAACAATTTTTTTTACTGTAGTTATGAACAAACATTATTCCCTTAGTTACGAACAAACATTATTCCCGTAGTTATGAACAATTTTTTTTACTGTAGTTGTGAACAAACATTATTCCCGTAGTTATGAACAAACATTATTCCCGTAGTTAATGATCAAACATTATTCCCGTAGTTATGAACAAACATTATTCCCGTAGTTATGATCAAACATTATTCCCGTAGTTACGAACAAACATTATTCCTGTAGTTACGAACAAACATTATTCCCGTAGTTATGATCAAACATTATTCCCGTAGTTACGAACAAACATTATTCCCGTAGTTACGAACAAACATTATTTCTGTAGTTACGAACAAACATTATTCCCGTAGTTATGAACAAACATTATTCCCGTAGTTACGAACAAACATTATTCCCGTAGTTATGAACAAACATTATTCCCGTAGTTATGATCAAACATTATTCCCGTAGTTACGAACAAACATTATTCCTGTAGTTACGAACAAACATTATTTCTGTAGTTACGAACAAACATTATTCCCGTAGTTACGAACAAACATTATTCCCGTAGTTACGAACAAACATTATTCCCGTAGTTACGAACAAACATTATTCCCGTAGTTATGAACAAACATTATTCCCGTAGTTATGATCAAACATTATTCCCGTAGTTACGAACAAACATTATTCCTGTAGTTACGAACAAACATTATTTCTGTAGTTACGAACAAACATTATTCCCGTAGTTACGAACAAACATTATTCCCGTAGTTACGAACAAACATTATTCCCGTAGTTACGAACAAACATTATTCCCGTAGTTATGAACAATTTTTTTTACTGTAGTTATGAACAAACATTATTCCCTTAGTTACGAACAAACATTATTCCCGTAGTTATGAACAATTTTTTTTACTGTAGTTGTGAACAAACATTATTCCCGTAGTTATGAACAAACATTATTCCCGTATTTACGAACAAACATTTTTACTGTAGTTATGAACAAACATTTTTACCGTAGTTATGAACAAACATTATTCCCGTAGTTATGAACAAACATTATTCCCGTAGTTACGAACAAACATTATTCCCGTAGTTACGAACAAACATTAATCCCGTAACGCTGATAGAGTGCATTAGTGCCGCCCACTTTTTCAGATGCTTTGGTTCCTCAAGTATTTTTTCCCATTAATTTCTCCCATAGGGATTTTTTTTAAAGGCTTCATTAAAGCATGATTAATTCTGCTGAATGAAATAAAAATTACATTTTCTTTAATAGTTCATCTTAAATGTTTGTTGTGTGTCTGTCAAGAATGCTTATACAATGTTCAGGATAAGAGTCGTTCTGTACTGTAATGTCAAAGAAAAGGAATTCAATCAAACTATAGTGTCACAAAGTCAGATCTATTCAGTCTATAGTCTCAGACATACTTTATAATCAAACTATCATATCAGTGTGGTTTTACTGAGCTCATCTGTCCACATGATGATCCACATCTCTATGATCAGATGCTCGGTTTCTCAGTTTGTGTTGTGTGTTTGTGTTATTGAGAGGAAAGGGCAGCGCATATTTACATATTCATTTAGACGTCAAGTCAAGTCATCTTTATTTATACAGCGTTTTTATCAATACAGAGTGTTTCAAAGCAGCTTTACAGAGATAACAGGAGAATAATGCAGTAAAGTTTGTTTCCAGAAGACAATAGCGTCACAGTCCAGCTTAAGGAAGTTCAGTGATGCTTCATTTTTGTTCAAGTTATTAATTTAGTTAATTTATATATATATAGCCGCTCTGGAGAAAACGGTGATGTCATCGTCCATCTCAGTTCAGTTCTTGTATAATAGTGTCAATGCAGGAGATCAATAATATTGTAGAATATTAAATGTCCCCAACAAAGCAAGCCAACTAACTAACTAACGTCGCTCGGGATATTTGTTAACAGTAAAGAGTTTTCAAACTTCTTTTTACTTCTAAGTGACGAATGAAAAAGAACTTTGCCGTATTTCGGTGCATATAATCACGTTCATCATGAGCAATAAGTTGCAGTTCATTAAACGGAGCACTGATTAACACTGATTAAAACGAATATGTGGTGAAGTAAATGCTACAGAAAAAAACAAATGTAATTTCTACATGAAAAAGTTAGTTAATTTAGTAAATTTTATAGTAGTACTCAATTCAAGCGTGTAGAAATTAAAGCGTTAAATATCAACGATATAAAATTAAGTAAATGTTCCCATCATGCACTGGGGCATGAATAATTAATAAAGTTGATTTTTCACTGTTTTCCAGCTGTATTTCCAGCGTTTTATCACTGCTTTTATTGTAAGGTTTGGTAACTTGCGATTTTGTGACATATTGATTCATTTTCTACTAAACGATCTTTCGAATGTTACCTTTTATTATGTAGATGTGGAGTCTACATGATATCTATTGTATTATTCACATTTCTAAGTTAAGCATGTTTAAATGCATGGTTTAATTAAATGTTATATTATTTGAGTAAAAAGTTAATTTTGTTGAATTTACTTAAATTAGTTAAGTAGATTTTACTTAACTCTATATTGGAAATTAAATAATTTATAATTAAGTAGTATTTAGCCCACTTAATTACTTCATGAATGTTAAGTTCAATAGTAAGTAGATTTTACTTGATAATAACAGGTTAGTTGTACAGAGCAGTAGCAGTAAAATATACTTAAAATGTGTTAGTGCAAATTGTTGCAAGGGTTTTATCAAGTAAATCCTAAAGTTATTTTTTTTTCAGTGACTGAATCACCGTAAAATATCAATATCATCATTTACTCACCGTCATGTCCTTTCTTTCTTCTGTAAACACAAAAGTAGATGTTTTACATGCTTGTGTCAGTGATTTTGAGTTTGCCAGAAGATAAAGCACACATTCAGGCTTACATGAGGGCGAATAAACCATGGCAGGATTTCCTCGTTCGCTTGAACAACTGTGGCTCGAAATGAAGAGTGTAAACCCTGGTCACGTCTTTCAGGGCAAAACCTTTCATATTTTATTAAAACCTGCGACAAATCTCCCTGTTGTATAATTCATCATTCTCGGACGCTGTGGACTTTCGGCAAACTTCGCATCTCATGCATTAGTATAAGGCTACTGAATGAAATTTCAAACGGCATTAACAATCATTTATGCAATGCATATTATTAATCTAAACTACAATTAAGTGTCATGCCAGCAAACCGGGAACGTTCTCAGAACATTCTAGAAAGGTTCTCTTAAAGTTATGAACAAACGTTTCTCCGGTAGTTTTTTTTAGGGGTTGGTTCCGGAGTTTTTTTTTTTTTTCATTCATTTCTCCCATAGGGATTTAAAAAAAGGCTTTGTTAAAGCATTATAAGTAATAAAACAAACCAATAAGCTACAACGAAAATAACAACAACATTGCAAACATTAAGTAGAAGAAAAAAATAAATAAAAACATTTGGAAATCGGACAAAAATACAAGATTGTGAACTTATCAGCTTTAGTGAGGAAAAGAACTACAATCCCACGATGCATTGCGTACAGCATAATTAAATTAAAAAAGATGGATAAATATAAAACTACTCATTTAAAAATGTTGATTATACATTTACATATATGTATAATCATATATGTAAATTTTATATGATTTGGGTTACATATATATAGATATATTTCTAAACAATACATTTTAAGTTTATCGCAAAATATGCATATTGAAATATTTAAGTTTTTTAAGAGCCTTCATTGTTAGTGGGCGGAGCTAACAAGCTCTTATGGTGCATTTACTCACAGTGCCTCTCTGATTGGTGGAATTTGCAGCACAGCATCATGGGTAATGTAGTTTTTCATCACAAATTCTGCTTTTAAACACTATTATTTAGAAAAACTGAGTTGAAACAATGCAAAGCAGAAGCAAATACCATCGATTAACAGCCTCGTACCTCACAGTAGGGCCGACTTTAAAGGTTTATAAGTTATTGTTAAAAATCAGTGTTTCTATGGAGAAAATGAATGGAGTGTATATTTCCGTTATAGATATTACGTGATTATTGACTGTGCAGGATTGTTCGTATTCCTGCCTGATTCCCAGAGTCTCTTGGCAGTTTGAGCCTCAGGTTGAGTCACTCAGTGACGTAAACACGTGTTCGAGGCCCCTGTTGTTTGTGCATCTGTTGCGTTTCCACTCTTTCCACTCGCTGGAGGAGGTGCGGCAATGGAAGCTTTGAAAACATGCAAAACATCGACTGATGATGCCAATCCTTGTAGAGTTGGGATGTCAGGTTAGGGTAAAACCTGCAGAAAATAAAAAAGAATAAATAAATGAATAAATAAATCAAATGAATACATGTAGGAATAAATAAATCTAAAGAGAAATGAATGCATAAATAAATATAAATAAATAAATAAATTGAAAAATAAATTAAATTACAAATAAATTAAATAAAAAATAATAAAAATACATTAAAAAATAAAAGCAAAAAATAATAAATTAGGGGGAAAATAATACAAAAAATAATTTGATTAAAAACGAATCATGTTTATTTTATCAAGTGGTTTATTGCTTTATTTATTTTCTTATTATCACATTTATTTATCTATTCGTTAATTTATTTATTTATTTATTTATTTATTTATTTATTTATTTATTTATTTATTTATTTATTTATTTATTTATTCATTTTTAATGTCTGCAGGTTTGGTCCTCCATAATGAGATCCTGATAACCATAAGAAAAGGGTATTTTTTATATTCAACAAAAACTCAATTTCCCAGCAGCCCTGTTTGCAGTGACGCAATCGCTGCGCATGCGCCGTGTGGCGCGAGGGGGGCCGGGCTGTCGAGTGTTTATGCGCGTAATGGCGGCGATCAGGTTGTGATGAGCCACGGCGAAAAACACACATCCAGCGATCCAGCCCTCGATCAGTTTCCACACCGGCGACACGGAAGAACGTGAAAATGCAGATCACGCTGAAAACCCTCCAGCAGCAGACGTTTAAAATCGACATCGACGCGGAGGAGACGGTGAGAGACGCGCGCGTGAGAGGAGCGCGCGCTGCTAGCGGCTAACAGCTAACGGATTTCTGTCAGCGATGTCACTAAAACACACGAGAACACTCCATTAAGCCACTCAAACACGCCATAATTATACTTATATACTTTATATGATCACACTAGATGCGTTTCTGTGCGCGCGCCGCGCTGTTTGGTGTTTACGGAGTTATGTGAACCGTTTTAGCATTAGCATATTAGCTGCTCGTAAAACGAGTTTTTACTTTAGTCGAAACATAGTTAAAGTTTTCTAAATAAGACACGCGATATTGCGATTACTTCAAAATCTCTGCAATTAACTTTTAAACGTCAGTATGACCTTTTAAAAGGGCAAGGCAGACAATTAATGGGTAATTTGGGTGTTTTAGCAAGTCATGCTGTGGTGTTGTAAATGGTTTAACGCGTGTTTTTAGTGTGTGCGAGAGGTTCATATAAACACACACTCTTCTATACACAGCTATCTGTGTGTGTCGGGTCCAATAACATGATGTATGTGTTTTCCAGACATTGAAATGACAGAATTCGGTATATTTTGTATGAAAGTTGAATCGTTAACACGTTTTTATTGCTTAAAGTCAGTTCATGTCTTTCTCAGGCTGCATGATGGCTTCTTCTAGATGGGGATTTTCCCATATCAGTTGGTTTAGTTTGGCATTGTTAAAAGGTCACTGTTGCTGGCTTCATTGTAACCCAGTGACTTTTCATTACAGATTGTATTTCTGTCTGTTTTCTCATGTGTGCCGATAGTCACGTGACTGTGGCGTGATCTCAATCTATTGCTAGTCTTTGTCTTTTGGTCCCTGTTGTCCAGATTAAGTGTTAGTTCACCCAAAAAATGAAAATTACCCCATGGTTTAATAACTCTAAAGCTATCCTATGTGTAAATGACTTTGTCTTTCAGATGAACACTCTGAGTTATATCAAAAAATATCCTGGGAGTGAATAGAGCCGGAGATTTTGAATCCCAAAAAAGTGCATCCGTCCATCATAAAAGTAATCCGTACGAATCCAGGGGTTAATCAATTGCTTATGAAGTGAATAAAAATATCCATATTTATAACTTTATCAAGTATAATCACTCACTGGCTTCCGATAACGGCCGGACACGAGTCTAGTTCCGGCAGAAGAGTGACCTTTGACCCGACGAGTGACGAATTGACGAACGTGGAAGTGCAGAGGATCAAGAAAAACAAAACACCAGTCACGAATTACAAGTTTAAAACGAGAATTTTTAAAGAGAAATGTGGGAGGAGCTTAAGTTAGTTTGAAACGCGAGAGCCGGCGACTCTCAGCTAAGCTTACGCTACTCCTACATCACGCGTCGGAGCCGTAGGGATTACTTTTATGATGGAGGGATGCACTTTTTTGGGCCTTTAAAATCTCAGGCACCATTTACTCCCTTTTAACAATATAGATTGTTTCAAAGCAGCTTTACAGCGATAACAGGAGATTACAGTAACAGAGATTAGGCTTTACAGCAGCTCTAGAATAAAGTTATTGTCCAGATAAAGTTAGTTTTGATTGATAAAGATCATTAGTTATTAACTTAAGGGCAGCTAACACGACACCGTTCTAACAGAAAACCCTTAACACACTTAGGATGGCTTGAGAGTGAGTAAATTATGGGATAATTCAATTTTTGGGTGAACTATCCTTTAACTGTTTCTACTCATGTTTGTGTATCACTGACACTATCAGACGAGAGCAAACCCTGAGCTGAATTGATCTGAAATGATGACTCTTGTCCTCTGTAGAGCTGCTTTACAGCTGAATTTGTCTTAGTTTGCATCATTGATTCTGTTATTTTCCTGTTTATTACTGTCAATCTGCTGTAATACTGTATAAAGCGCTATAGAAATAAAACTGACTTGACCAATAGGGTGGATGTTTTGGGCGTTAATTTATTATACATTCATTTCATTTTTATCATCATTCATTTCATATTATTTATTATTATTCAACTTGGTGTGTTTTTTAGAGTTGTATTTTTACCCATAAGCCCCTGAAAAAGCTTTTTTTAAACCAAATGACACATTTGTGCCGTTAAATAAGTCTGCTGGACCTGTAGGAAGGAAGACGCTCGCTGGGTTTACTCCTCACTTCCTGTTGATCAGGCCTTTTGGAACAGATTATTCTTAGAACGCGTCTTTCCCAGGAAAGCGAAAACATAAATATGCAGTTTTCCCCCATATCTATCTCCAGTAAGTTTAGTTTTCTTTGTAGAGCAAACAGAGAGAGCTCGGATCCGACAGTATTATTCAGATCAATTCAGTTCAAGCATTAGGGCTGCACGATTAATCGTATTATAATCGTGATGGCGATGTTTGCTTTTGTCGATGATTTAAAAATAATCATCATAATATTTGCGCCGCTTATTAATTGTCCTGAAAACGTTTAATTTGTAATTTTAGACATTTGCATCATCTTGCATTGGTAACGAGCCTTCACTTTAATTCTTCTTGTGGTTGCCAGATGTCAGGAAAACAAACCCTCCGAATGAAGCTTTTCTCTTAAAAGGACACATTTTCTTCCCAGTGTTTTACTCAATCTTCTCCATCTGGCAACCTTGCTTTCTCTGTGCGGATGGTCTGACAACACAACAAGCATGTACATTTGAGTATAGCGATGCTGATTCTGAAATTCTTCCCGAATTAAAGGGTTAGGCATAGTCATTAATTACTCTCCCTCATGTCGTTCCAAACCTGTAAGACCTTCATATTTAGAACACAAATGAAAAGTTTTGATGAAATCCGAGAGGTTTTTGATCCTCCATCATTGCAACTTTCAAGGCCAAGAAAGTAAAGACGTCGTTGAAATAGTCCATGTGACTCCAGTGGTTCAAACTTAATGTTACAAAGCGACATTAATACTTTTTGTGCGCAAAACCCCCCAAAATATTGTTGAATAAAGTCGTTATTGCGCACAAACAGTATTCATGTCGCTTCATAACATTACGTTTGAACCACTGGAGTCACATTAACTATTTTAACGACGTCTTTACTACCTTTCTGGGCCTTGAAAGTTACAATTACATTGCAGTCTATGGAGGATCAAAAACCTCTCGGATTTCATCAAAAATACCTTCATCTAAAGATGAACGAAGGTCTTAAGGGTCTGGAACGACATGAGGGAGAGTAATTAATGACAGAAACTTTAATGAACTAACACTTTAAAGCTGTTTGCTGTTGCTAAATCTGTGGAAAAACCTGTAATAAATCCAAACATGAATCTTGACCAGATTGGTTTGCGATCATGGTGGGTGAATGACTGTCTGCGCAAACTTTGTGCTGCAATACAAAATGTCAGTACAAATTTGCATTTTTAAAGCAATCTGAATCTGATTGGTCTCATTTGCAACTGAATTGCTTCTCATAAAATATCTGATGTGATTTACAAAGCACTTACCAAAACCATGCATAACCAGAAGTCATATAGATGGTAAGTAGCGTTCAGTTAATTAATACAATTGTAATCAATACGTTTTTTGCATTAATTTCCCATGTGATGAAGCTATGATAGTTGGTTTAATGAAGTCAATAGCCAACGAGAATAATCGTGATTATCAGTTTACCCATGATCGTGCAGCCCTAAGTTTTATGCTCATCCAATAGTGGAAGTGCAGTCGAATCGATCGGTAAGAGTTTTAGTCTGAATGATCAGATTAGATGGATATCCAGACTCGTTTACACTGAACTAACGTCCTGATGACCTGCGTAAAGCGTCATTAGCGTCGCAGACTCACAGTAGTTTTGTTTAAACAGGTTTTTTTGCTGAAACCGGATCACAGGTTTGCTCTCTTTCTCTTCTCAGACTTTGATGTGTTTTTGTCTTTCACAGGTAAAAGCCTTAAAGGAAAAAATAGAGAATGAAAAGGGAAAAGATGGCTTTCCGGTGGCGGGACAGAAGCTGATATA
This sequence comes from Leucaspius delineatus, assembly GCA_023718395.1. NCBI lineage: Eukaryota > Metazoa > Chordata > Actinopteri > Cypriniformes > Leuciscidae > Leucaspius > Leucaspius delineatus. Next base: position 2,469,470 of record CM043366.1, on the reverse strand, counting down.
CGCAGGTACGTCGTCTTTCTCTCTGCGTGTGATAAGTGTGATTGTGTGGCGTGTTTGGGCGGCTGTTTCCAGCTGATAAGGATTCGTCCTCGCAGGTTTTGCTCTAAAATGATGTGAAATGCAGCGATAAAGTGTGTTTGTGCAGTGGCATCATTTGATGGATGACTGACAGCTGTCCGATTCAGACGCGAGAGCTGCTGGCTGATGAATAACGTGACGTTCGTTTTCATTATTTTGTGTCATACCACAGGCAAAATTTTGAACGATGACACGGCGCTCAAGGAGTACAAGATAGATGAGAAGAACTTCGTGGTGGTTATGGTAGCGAAGGTGAGAGTTTTGTGATGTGTTTGAGTCTGAAACATCCTGAATTATTAAAGAGGAATTATGAAAACACAAATATAATTAATGGAAGTCAGTGAAGTAAAAAGAAAAGTCTTTGACTTTGAGATGGAGGACATTTTGTGGATCTAAATCAAGCATCAAAGCATCATATATTGCTGTTGAAATTCAATTTATTCTTTCCTGAATTCCATTTGTTCTGTTTTAATCTATGGATTCTGTTTTAATGGTTTAATTACATTGAAATAATAATAATAATAAAAAAAACATGTCATTTAATTCATAAAACGTGAATAATTTAGTACAGTTTTTACAATAATAGGACCCTTTGAAATGTTTCAAAAATGGTGGTAATCTAATGAAGACAAAACATTAATTTAATTCTTAAAATGTAATGAAATGAAAATGTAACTATTCCTTTTTTTTTTTTTTTGGTAAACAAAGTGCTGCAACGATTAATTTTAAGCACTTAAAACATGGAAAATTCAGACTCTAGTCCTCTGCAGTTTGATTAAGTGTTTATTTATTTATTTTTAAATGATTTATTAATCCAAAATATTACAAATTCCTTGATTCCATTTTATTCAGTAAATTCCATTTGACAGTTTGAACCTTTACGATTGAACATTCCTGCTGCTGTACCTTTAAGACATCGACATGTAAATGAGCTCTGTTATGATTGGCTATTTTCTGCTGGTGTAATTCCCTGAACTGTAGATGATGTGTTAATGATAATGTGGATGTGTGTGTGTTTATATGAAGTATAATGTGATGTGTCTCCTGCAGCCTAAAGCGGCTCCTGCATCTTCATCTTCATCTGGATCCGCCTCCTCATCTGTTGCCACGACATCTGGCTCCGCCTCCTCCATCACTACAGCGACGACCCCGACCCCGACCCCAGAAACCCCGACCCCGACCCCGGCCAAAGACGACAAACCCGCCGAGGAGAAGCCAGCCGGCAGCACTGCGCCCTCCTCCACACCCGCCAGGTACACACACATTTGAATGCTTTTATTTGCATCTGAAAGACATTACAAAGAAAACAAGATCCAAATACTCTGGGAAGAGTCTTTGACAAGGTGACAGGTCTACAATTCATGGCTCACATACTTGTACAGGTCCTTCCATTTATGATACTCAACACATTAGTGTTGTCAAAGACCCGGTACTTCGGTACCAAGTCAGTACTAAATTTTTTTTAAACGTCACGGTACCAGGTTTCCTCAAACTCGGTACTTGATGCGCGTGCATGCCCTTGCATTAGCTTTAGATATATTTATGGAGATGAGAAATAAAAAGCCGTCATTATGTCATTAATATCAGTCCGTCAGAAAAGCAGTTCTAGTCTTATTATTGGCTGGGTAACTCTTAGCAGGTTTAAAAAGCCCTTTTAAAATTAAATATGAATGCAGTTTTGAATTAAATAAAAGTACAGTCAAGTCAAATAAAACACGTTTTATCTCCTGTATAGTTTGGTAACACTACAATAAGATACCATTCATTAACATTACTTAATGCGTTATCTAACATCAACACATTGAGTGAACAATATATTTTTACAACATTAATTAATGTTTGTGAATGTTATTTAATACAAACACTTGATTGGCCATGTTTGTTCACTTCATTCATTGTGCATTAAATAATGTTAACATAAATAATGTTAACTTTTGATTTTAAAAATGTATTTTTAAATTAACCCCAAGGAGAATAATTGCGACAGTATATAACTATTGTTTATTGTTAGGTCATTTTATCTAATGTTATCTAACAAATGGAATCTTATTGTAAAGTGTTTTTAATACTACAGTTTCCATCTTTGTGACCGTATATGTACATTTAATTTAAATTAAGCTTTGTTACCGAAATTGGTACCAAGAACCGTGGATTTTCACTGGTAGTAGTACCGAATACTGAAACTTTGGTACCGTGACAACACTACAACACATTAAGGATCAACAAAACACCTCCGTCTCCTTTTTTTGCCCCCTAACTGCATCCCCCTGATCACACTCTTATGGACATGGCCCAAACTTCCAAATACCAGAATTATTAATCTACAGTTGTATCCAAGTTGGTGAATGAGATCTACCAGAGGTTGATATTTCAATAGTTTGGAATAGTAGCAAGTATCCATATACAGGTCAAAACAGCAGCCAAAAACACACACACACACACACACACACACACACACACACACACACACACACACACACACACACACACTTACTCGACCCCTAAACCTGCCCATCACAGAAAACTTTATGCATTTTTACATTTTTAACAAAACACTGTTTAGTATGTTTTTAAAGCCATTTGAAATACGAGGACTCAGGAAATGTCCTTATACAAATTTCTGTCCTCATAAATCACAAAAACAAACTCGCACACTCACTCAGTCACTCACTCACTCACTCACACACACTCACACACACTCACACTCAGTCACTCACTCACTCACTCACACACACTCACACACACTCACACTCACTCACTCACTCACTCACTCACTCACTCACTCACTCACTCACCCACTCTCTCTCACTCACACACTCACACTCACTCACTCACTCACTCACTCACTCACTCACTCACTCACTCACTCACTCACTCACTCACCCACTCTCTCTCACTCACTCACTCACTCACTCACTCACTCACTCACTCACTCACTCACTCACTCACTCACTCACTCACTCACTCACTCACTCACTCACTCACTCACTCACTCACTCACCCACTCACTCACTCACTCACCCACTCTCTCTCACTCACTCACTCACTCACTCACTCACACACACACACTCACACACACTCACACTCACTCACTCACTCACTCACTCACTCACTCACTCACACTCACTCACGCTCACTCACTCACTCACTCACTCACTCACCCACTCTCTCTCACTCACTCACTCACACACACTCACACTCACACTCACTCACTCACTCACTCACTCACTCACTCACTCACTCACTCACCCACTCTCTCTCACTCACTCACTCACTCACTCACTCACTCACTCACTCACTCACTCACACACACTCACACTCACTCACTCACTCACTCACTCACTCACCCACTCTCTCTCACTCACTCACTCACACACACTCACACACACTCACACACACTCACACTCACTCACTCACTCACTCACTCACTCACTCACTCACTCACTCACTCACTCACTCACTCACTCACTCACCCACTCTCACCCACTCACTCACTCAATCGCACTCATACATACACTCACACACACGGGATATTAAAGACTCATTTGTTGATTAGATGTGAATGCTGTTGCTGGATGAGTAGTTTCTCTTCTAAAACAAATAATGTGAGGAAACTAAATAAATACAGGATGTAAACGTCACGTTGAACATTTTTCTGATGTATTAAAGCGATAGTTCACTTATAAATTCCCAAAGTCATTAACATTTTAGTCTTTCCCAAATTCCATTTTAGTCTTGCCCAAATTATATTTTATTCTTTACCAAATTCCATTTTATTCTTTCCCGAGTTCCATTTTATTCTTTCCCGAGTTCCATTTTATTCTTTCCCGAGTTCCATTTTATTCTTTCCCAAATTCCATTTATTCTTTTCCAAATTCCATTTATTCTTTTCCAAATTCCATTTTAGTCTTTCCCAAATTCCATTTTAATTTCATTCTTTCCCAAATTCCATTTTATTCTTTGCCAAATTCCATTTGTCTTTCCCAAATTCCATTTTAATTTCATTCTTTCCCAAATTCTATTTTAGTCTTTACCAAATTCCATTTCATTCTTTGCCAGTCTTTCCCAAATTCCATTTTTTTCCCTCAAATTCCATTTTAGTCTTTCCCAAATTTCATTTAATTATTTTCCAAATTCCATTCCAAACTAAATAAACACATGTAAAGGTCATGTTGAACATCTTTCTGATGTATTAAAGCGATAGTTCACCCATAAATACCCACAAGTCTTCTGTTCATCTGAGGAACATCTGAGAGATTTCTGTCCCTCCATTAAAACTGACGCTTCGAAAGGTTCATAAAGAGATGGTAAAATATGAATGCAGCGGTTTAATCCGAGCCTTCTGAAGAGACACGATCACTTTATATGATGAACAGATTCAATTTAGGCTTTTATTCTTGTGTAAACATGAATCAGCACTCAAACATGGTAAACTGAACCTTAACGAGATTAATATTTTATCCTTTTCCTCTTTACAGTTCGGATTCTTCGCCAAATGCAAACATATTTGAGGAGGCGACGTCTGCGCTGGGTAAATCCACACACACACACACACACACACACACACACACACACACGCACACACACGCTCATGTTCACATCTGTGTGTTCTCGTCTCCAGTAATGCATGTGTCTGGTGTGTGTGTGTGTGTGTGCAGTGACGGGTCAGTCCTACGAGAACATGGTGACGGAGATCATGCTTATGGGATACGAGCGGGACAGAGTTGTGGCGGCACTGAGAGCCAGTTTCAACAACCCTGACCGTGCCGTCGAGTACCTGCTCACGGTGAGAAACATTACATTTAACCCTCATCCTTCCCTCGCACTTCATAACACATCTCAAAATGACCCAAAGCCATAAAATTATATATATATATACAGTGAGGAAAATAAGTATTTGAACACCCTGCTATTTTGCAAGTTCTCCCACTTGGAAATCATGGAGGGGTCTGAAATTGTCATCGTAGGTGCATGTCCACTGTGAGAGACATAATCTAAAAAACAAAAATCCAGAAATCACAATGTATGATTTTTTAACTATTTATTTGTATGATACAGCTGCAAATAAGTATTTGAACACCTGTCTATCAGCTAGAATTCTGACCCTCAAAGACCTGTTAGTCTGCCTTTAAAATGTCCACCTCCACTCCATTTATTATCCTAAATTAGATGCACCTGTTTAAGGTCGTTAGCTGCATAAAGACACCTGTCCACCCCATACAATCAGTAAGAATCCAACTACTAACATGGCCAAGACCAAAGAGCTGTCCAAAGACACTAGAGACAAAATTGTACGCCTCCACAAGGCTGGAAAGGGCTACGGGGAAATTGCCAAGCAGCTTGGTGAAAAAAGGTCCACTGTTGGAGCAATCATTAGAAAATGGAAGAAGCTAAACATGACTGTCAATCTCCCTCGGACTGGGGCTCCATGCAAGATCTCACCTCGTGGGGTCTCAATGATCCTAAGAAAGGTGAGAAATCAGCCCAGAACTACACGGGAGGAGCTGGTCAATGACCTGAAAAGAGCTGGGACCACCGTTTCCAAGGTTACTGTTGGTAATACACTAAGACGTCATGGTTTGAAGTCATGAATGGCACGGAAGGTTCCCCTGCTTAAACCAGCACATGTCAAGGCCCGTCTTAAGTTTGCCAATGACCATTTGGATGATCCAGAGGAGTCATGGGAGAAAGTCATGTGGTCAGATGAGACCAAAATAGAACTTTTTGGTCATAATTCCACTAAACGTGTTTGGAGGAAGAAGAATGATGAGTACCATCCCAAGAACACCATCCCTACTGTGAAGCATGGGGGTGGTAGCATCATGCTTTGGGGGTGTTTGTCTGCACATGGGACAGGGCGACTGCACTGTATTAAGGAGAGGATGACTGGGGCCATGTATTGCGAGATTTTGGGGAACAACCTCCTTCCCTCAGTTAGAGCATTGAAGATGGGTCGAGGCTGGGTCTTCCAACATGACAATGACCCGAAGCACACAGCCAGGATAACCAAGGAGTGGCTCTGTAAGAAGCATATCAAGGTTCTGGCGTGGCCTAGCCAGTCTCCAGACCTAAACCCAATAGAGAATCTTTGGAGGGAGCTCAAACTCCGTGTTTCTCAGCGACAGCCCAGAAACCTGACTGATCTAGAGAAGATCTGTGTGGAGGAGTGGGCCAGAATCCCTCCTGCAGTGTGTGCAAACCTGGTGAAAAACTGCAGGAAACGTTTGACCTCTGTAATTGCAAACAAAGGCTACTGTACCAAATATTAACATTGATTTTCTCAGGTGTTCAAATACTTATTTGCAGCTGTATCATACAAATAAATAGTTAAAAAATCATACATTGTGATTTCTGGATTTTTTTTTTTTAGATTATGTCTCTCACAGTGGCCATGCACCTACGATGACAATTTCAGACCCCTCCATGATTTCTAAGTGGGAGAACTTGCAAAATAGCAGGGTGTTCAAATACTTATTTTCCTCACTGTATATGTGTATTTTTTTTTTCAAGTTTCGATTTGTACTGAATGTATTCGATTTGAATTTCGAGTACCTGCTTACGGTGAGAAACACTGCAGCAAAAAACACTGTCTGTGTGTGTGTGTGTGTGTGTGTGTGTGTCTCCGTCTGTGTGTCTGTCTGTCTGTGTGTGTGTCTCTGTCTGTGTCTCTGTCTGTGTCTGTGTGTGTGTGTGTGTGTGTGTGTGTGTGTGTGTGTCTGTCTGTCTTTGTGTGTGTCTCTGTCTGTGTCTGTCTGTCTGTGTGTGTGTGTGTGTGTGTGTGTGTGTGTGTGTGTCTGTCTGTCTGTCTGTCTGTGTGTTTGCGTGTGTGTGTGTGTGTGTGTGTGTTTGCATGTGTGTGTGTGTGTGTGTGTGTTAGGGCATCCCCGCGGAGGGCGAGGGCAGTGTAGGAGCTGCTGACCCAGTGGCTCCTGTAGGTGGCGCTCCTCTTGTAACCTCGGGTCTCTCTTCACCGTCCAGTACCGCCCCGTCACAGCCCAGCACAGGATCAGGCGGTGAGTGACACACACACACACACACACACACACACACACACACACACACACACACACACACACACACACACACACACACACACACACACTACAGCCCAGCACAGGATCAGGCGGTGAGTGACACACACACACACACACACACACACACACACACACACTACAGCCCAGCACAGGATCAGGCGGTGAGTGACACACACACACACACACACACACACACACACACACACACACAGGCTCTGAAAGCACTGCGAGTTTGAGTCGCTTATAACGTGCATTTGAAAAAGCATCACGCGTCAAACATCTTTCCAAACATGAGAAGCGTTTATGAACCTCTTGTCCAACAAAAGACATTTAATAACACGCTTTTCCTCCAGACTCACTCCATGAGGACAGCTGAGCTCCTGTGAGACGATGAGCTTCTCACACAGAATAAGGCAGCCGTGTGTTTATTAGTCATGATTAATCAAAGCGTTTCAATCCTCTGTTCGTTTAGCCACAGCGATGGAGGTTTCCTGGAATGATGTGTGTTATCATACTTCTGCGGGTGTGTGTGTGACGCCCTCTGGTGTCCAGATGGAAATGTGGTGTGTGTGTGTGTGTGTGACGCCCTCTGGTGTCCAGGTGGATATGGTGTGTGTGACGCCCTCTGGTGTTCAGATTGATATGGTGTGTGTGTGTGCGTGTGTGAGAGACGCCCTCTGGTGTCCAGATGGAGCATTTCCTACCGATCAGCCGCTGCACTGACAAACTCCACATAAAATAATCACAGCCTTTGCCAAATCGTGTGCGGTTTCATTGCGATTAATCGTGCAGCTCTAGTTCTTGACGTGCAACTCCTGTGTGTGTGTGTGTGTGTGTGTGTTTGCAGCCAATCCTCTGGAGTTCTTGAGGAACCAGCCACAGTTCCTGCAGATGAGACAGATCATCCAGCAGAACCCGTCTCTGCTACCAGCTCTACTCCAGCAGATCGGCAGAGAGAACCCACAGCTCCTGCAGGTACACACACACACACACACACACACACACAGTCAGAAATGACAAGGAGGCAGCTTCACGCAATACGATGTCATTAGAGACCTAAATGCGCTCTGTCTCTCTGTCTGCAATAGCGTTCTGTTGCAGATGCAGATTATTGACTCTTGCCTTGATCTACCTGTTCAGTGTCATACATGAACCCTCAGCAAATCAGGGCTAAGCTTTTCTGTGTTTCTTGTTTTCACAGCAAATCAGCAGCCATCAGGAGCAGTTCATCCAGATGCTGAATGAGCCGGTCCAGGAGGCGGGGCAAGCAGGCAGTGGGGGCGGGGCCGGGGGCGTGTCTGGGGGCGTGGCCGAGGCAGGGGGCATGAACTACATCCAGGTCACGCCGCAGGAGAAAGAAGCTATTGAGAGGGTGAAACACCATTTTGTCTTTTTAAAAGCACATATTTTTGTACACATCTTATTGGAATCTGATCATATTTAGCAAGTGTGCAAAAAATCACATGAAATTAGTGTCAAGCTGCTTTGAAATCACATGATTGAACGTTGCGTCGTCGTCTCACAGAAAATAATATAATGGAGACATTTGCATTTTACATTTGTAATGTTTTTACTGATTCTAATGACTTTCATGCAATTTAGTTAAAAGTTGGTCAGATGGGCTGTATGTATTATGAAGGCAGTATAGAATAATGAGTTTTTAATGATTAGCTAACACGTTTAAAACTAGTTAAAATGATTGGCCTCAACAAGCTGTTGATCCTCACACATCAGCCCACAAAGTTTATATCAGTGCTTTCCTGACGAGGGCTTTTTCCCAGTCTGAGACTTAAGATACTTTTTTAAAGTCATAAAGTCTGAATTTCAACTTTTATCTAATTAAACTGAGGCCCTTTAATTAAGAGAGAGAGCCACAGATGGAGGATCTGTGCTGGCGAACGATCAAAGGTGTGCGAGTCTGTGGTCTTATCTAACCTTTCCATGTTTCCTCTGCCTTTTCCTCAGCTAAAAGCTCTCGGATTCCCAGAAGGACTCGTTATACAGGCTTACTTTGCTTGTGAGAAGAATGAAAATTTGGCTGCAAACTTCCTTTTACAACAGAACTTTGATGATGATTAGAGGAGGAGTGGCGCCCTGATCATTTCCCCCTCTTAAGTTTTCCTTTTTCTTTTTGAATGATCATTTTTGGAGAAGAAAATCTATACAAGTACACTCTCACTCTCTCTCTCCCACACACATACACACACTCTCTCTACATTTTACACACTGGATGACATGAGCACGTTTGTCTGGAGATCGTTTGAACATCATCCAGTTGCAGAAATCAGTAAAAGCCTCTTTACTTCATCTAACACTTGGCCGTGTGATACCCGTTTGTTTTTCATTTGTTCTTTTTTTTTATGACCAATAAAGAACATTGTTTTCTCCATTGTTAGGACATGTTAGCAGGTTCAAGAGGCTTGTGGAATTTGTTTTCCTTGAATTCGGAATCACGTTTGATCAGGACTTTTGGTTTAATCATAGTTTATCATTGTCCCTGTTCAGGACGGTGTTGTTTCTTCTATTTCTTATCGCTCTTTCTTTCACTCACTCACTCACTCACTCACTCACTCAAGTTGACCAATAATAGGGATCCCAAATACTTAAACTGCAGTTTTAAATAGCAGTAAAGATTTTTAAATAAGCAAATGAGTTTAGAGCCCGACCGATATATCGGCGGGCCGATATTATCGGCCGATATTAGGCATTTTCCTGACTATCGGTATCGGCATTTATAACGGCCGATAAATTAATATTTAAAAAAATGCAGGGTGCAGTGATTTATGTAAGGATGGCGCTGCCAATAAAGCACCTAAAAGCTGTTACAAAGAACTGGCAAAAGTGGCAAAAATGCGACAGATGCAACATGTTCAGAATTAATACACTTTTAGTAAACTACAGAACAGCGCGAGCGGGAAGCGGCGCACCTCACGCCGGCAGAGAACGCCTCTGAGAACGGACACTGTTAGTGATATAAAACATACACACACAGGTCTGTTAAATTAAGCAATACTTTTAAGGTAGGCCTAGTCTAATATTTTTCTGACTAACAAAATTACTGACACAGTAAAGGGTAGATTTAAATAAAGAAAAACGAAATATAAATAAAGAAAAACGAAATTTAAATAAAGAAATTAAACGAAATTTAAATAAAGAAAAACGAAATTTAAATAAAGAAATTAAACGAAATTTAAATAAAGAAATTAAATTTAAATAAAGAAAAACGAAATTTAAATAAAGAAATTAAACGAAATTTAAATAAAGAAATTAAACAAAATTTAAATAAAGAAATTAAACGAAATTTAAATAAAGAAAAATTAAATTTAAATAAAGAAAAAACGAAATTTAAATAAAGAGAAACGAAATTAAGTTGTTCTGCGCTCTTACCAGAGAAGACTCCCGTTGCTGGAACACTTGCGCGTCGTTCTATATTTCTAGCATGCATGCGTTTTCCGCGTGGCTCGAGCCGGGCCTGAGAGATGCGTGTCTCAAGCAGGCAGCCTGTTAACATGGGAGCCAAAATAAAACGGCCATGCCACGTGTCGCCGGCCTTATTCAAGCGCGAATGAGAACCGTTTCGCGGAGGATCCCAGATGTAAAAAAACAACAACAACAACAAATATTCAAATGTCAAATTTTCAAATCAAATACCAACCAACCGAAGAATATTTGAATATTCGGGTCCAGCCCTATAAGCCTAGTTTCACGTTTTTTACATTTTGCTTAGACTACTACTTATTTAATAAAACTACTTTAGTACATATGTAATTATAAACGTTTTCATTTTGATATTATTAATTTTACTTTACTAAAAAGATCCGAGTTCTTCCTCCACTGGTAGATATTAGAGAAATTAAGATTAAAAATAGAAGAGTATTTAGAACATAATAGGCTATAATATAAAATGCAATGCAAACTAGTTTGGTTACAGCTCAAATTCTCATTCTATCATTCACCCTGCCTCCATTACATATCTTTGTCACACAAGTGTTTAATCACCACATTTGAGTTATTATTGCAAAACGTTTATATTAGGGCTGTCAAAGTTAGCGCGTTAATAACGCGTTAACGCAAAATCATATTAACGGCACTATTTTTTTAACGCTCGATTAACGCAGCGCGTATTTTCTGTTTGACCCGTGGCCCAAAACCTAGTTGGAGAAATGGAGATTACAGTGTTGCCAACTTAGCGACATTGCAGACCCATTTAGCGATTTTTTTCCCTTCAACAAAGCGCCCAAACCTTATTTAGTTTCTGAGAATCTACCGGTAACCGCCGGTACTGCTCTCTCAGCACGCGCGCGCTCTCTCTCTCTCTCTCTCTCTCTGCGTCTCGCGCTGGAGAGAGGAGCAGCGATTTAATTCAGTTAAACACAGATATGATGTTGCTTCTCTAATTTTACATGCAAGTATAGCCGAAATCGCAAAACAGATATTGTGTTTATCTTATGTGTATTTGATTTCATCAGACGACGCCTCGATTATCAGGATCTTGGAAGGGAGAGCTGGTTACGTCTTAATGGGTCGCGTTTCAGTCACCATTTCATATTCATTCCGTTGTTTGACAACAAAAACAGTAAAATATATAAATGAAAAGTTTTATTGAGAATTTAGCTTCATCAAAATGGGCACAGAGAGAGACATGAACAAGTTCTTTGAAAAACATCTATGACCTTTGAAACATGTCTTGTCTTCATGCTCTGTATAGCCTATGGTTTCAATAATAAACATACATTTACATAAAGCATCCATATTTATCCATGCCCACGTTGATTAGAGTATTACAAACTTGAAAAGTATTAATTTAAGGTATATTTAGAACAAATAAAAAATTTACTAAAAGAGTTAACTCATGACAATCATGCGATTAATCAATTAAAATTTTGAATCGATTGACAGCCATTTATTCTGTTTATACTGTGTATTCTATATACAGTACCCATCAAAAGTTTGCACACACCAATTGGAAAGTGTGTCCAAACTTACTGTACTATAATACACATAAATAATATTGCTACTGTATTATAATATACACATAAATAATATCGGCCGATATATCGGTATCTGGCTATTTTTTATCGGTATCGGCATCGGCGCCCAAAAATCCATATCGGTCGGGCTCTAAATGAGTTATATAAGATTGTTTCCTCTCTTTATGAAAGTATCAGTAAAGGATATCGGCTCTTGTGGATGTTAGTAATACTGACAAATGCAGGCCTTTAATATACATTAAGAACCATTAAAAGCATGTATATGACTTCCATCGTTTGACATAGTTTGGACGTCAATGTCACTATACTGTAATTTTTACAGGGAAATAAATGTTTTCGACGTAAATACGGATTACCCGTTCTTGATCTGCTGCTGTTTATGTCGTAGGAGCTCATTTGTGTTTTATTGCATTAAAAACGGCAAATGAGAAACAGATGAAGCTGTATACACCCCTGAAAGACCCATACTACACACGTCATGTCTTACAACTCAAATAGACGATATTCAGAATGAAGTTATGAGCAAAAATGGGCATAGAAATTAACACAGTTCCTTTTTTAGCCGTTTTTATGGGTGGTGAGTTTGCAGTATTTTACAGTAATAATGCAAGTGAGTTTTTCCTTTAAAAAATAAATAAAAGTTATACATTTAGTGTAATTGAATGTAAAATCATGTTGCAAACGTCTGGCTGAAACATCACGTGATTAGAAAAGCCCGCGCTTGTGACTGGAATGGCGGGAAATCCTGACCGTTCACTTACAAATATTAGTACAAACGACGAGAGAACGTGAGCGATAACAACTTTAAAATGGACGTTACATAGAGGTAAGTAAAAAAAATACGATGTATAATTAAAATATTACAACAAAATATGCTGAAAGCTAAAGATTAACTTCTGGTAGAGAGTTAGTAGAGAAGAAATTGAGATATTTGGTCAGTTAGACCTGATGTCTCGAGCATTTACCTCACACCTTTCCAATTTAATTTGTGTCTTATATTTCAGGTGTGTTTTGAGTAAGACGTGCTTTAATTTGACATAATTATAGGCTACATTTTGTTTTAACATCAAAATCACTGAATTGAGCCTCGATTGAACCAAATGTCCAGGAGAGTAATGAGCGTAGACAATAAAAGAATGAATGACCATCTTTGTCTCATATCGAAGCCTATTTCCGGAACATAAGGGAAATAATACATTAAGGCATAAATGTCATTAAAAAACATAAAAAGTAATTTTTTTTTTTACTCTGAACGTCATAATTAATTTTTTATGGCGTAATTACGATTTAACAAAGTATGGCTGTAAGTTGTTCTAAACCTGTACGAGTTTCTTTCTTCTGGAACTTGAAATAAGATATTTTTTTTAAAAGAAGAATGTGGGTAACCCACATTCTTCTTCTTTTTTAAAAAAATCTTATTTTAAGTTCCACAGGAGAAAGAAACTCGTTTTAAGTTCCACAGGAGAAAGAAAGTCTTAGTTTAGAACAACTTGAGCATGAATAAATTATAGCACAATTTTTGTTTTCTGCCGAGTTTGTCCTCCAGTGGGCGCTGTTGACCGCGACTGGAAACACGCCTATGCATTTACTCAGTGTATAAACCACTAATTATATCTAACATTTTCCTGTTGGCGTTCAGATGTGAATAAATACACAACATAGCTAGGAAAATATTAAAAAAGAATGTTCAGCGTGTTTAAAAAAACAAACAAAAACTTAATGCAATAAATTCCAGCATATTTTGTTAATATAAGTGATTTTAATACCTGTGCACACATGTGCTTGTAAACTAAAGCTGCCAATGAAAAATCAAAGCAATATTTCGGTTCTTTCCCCTCACATGTTAATATGAAAAGTGCGTTGACTGGATCTAATCAAAAGTCATAAAAACATCAGCAAGTTAGTGATTGTTAACAAGAACATTCGGCACGTCTTTAAATACACAAAAGCACGCCAATAAAATATAATTTTGTCTGATATCCACTGCATATGAACAGACAGATAGTGAGGTTCAGTCTGTAAATAAAAATAATCATAATGGTGAAGGGAATAGTGTCATTGAGTTATATAAGAAAATCAGTTTAGTTTATAACTAGAAGGAAACGAGTTCATTTGTTAATCATTAATGGATCATTAAAATATCGTGATATCCAAACATTTGAATCTAATTGTTGAAATTAGGACAGCATTATCAGATTATTTCCTTTTATTGATAGAATGTCTGAAATATCATACCAGGATATACAAATGAATCATATTTTAGAAACACTTTACAATAAGGTTCATTAGTTAACAAGAACTAAGAATGAACAATACTTCTACAGCATTATTAATCTCAGTTAATATTAAACATTTACTAATACATTATTAAAATCAAAGGTTGTATTTGTGGACATTAGTTAATGCACTAACATGAACAAACAATGAACGGCTGAATTTATATTAACTAACATTAACAAATATTAATAAATACTGTAACAAATGTATCGCTCATTGTTAGTTCATGTTAGTTAATACATTAATTAATGTTAACTAATGAACCTTATTGTAAAGTGTTTCTAGTATTTAAAAAAATGCTGATTCACACTTAAAATCATAACATTTTCATGCAGTAAAAGCAAAAATCAGACTGAAACCAATTTTATAGAGAAATGAATGTGTTCTGTCTGCTAAACATGATAATTAGCAGCTTAAAACCCTGATTATGCAGCTTAATCCATGCAAACGTTCAGTTTAATCACATTATTCACTGAACAGAATCACAAGTCACACATACCTTTTATTTTTGTTTTTTATTATTGGATTGCATTCATACATAAAATACAAAAAACCTTAATGAAAAATATTTACAAATGTACAAAACGTAAGATTATATTACATGAATCTGACTATAAACAAAACAGCTTTGTTCAGAGTTATTTTTGTTGTTGTGTCTTATATAAAAATATGCATGTCTTACATATCAAAATTATTGCACCTTGCAAACCACAGTGCAGTTTAGATGTCCGTCACCGAGGAGAGGTCGTGCGTTCGCCCCGAGCGCTCCAGTAAATCCACTTTAGTCTTTGGTACCGCACTGAATACACCAGCACCTTCTCGTAGTAACACACCTATAAATTATTCTGTACCTGAAATTAATGGCTTTTAAACAATCCAGTCGACGGATCAGTGTTTGAGGATTGAGAGATGGAATGTGGGTCAATTAAAGGCCTCGTTAATACATATAATCAGGGTTTGAAATCAACGTTTTCACTCACCGGACAATTTAGCTTCTACATTTTTTACGTTACCGGACATTCAGAACTTCAACTAGCCCAAAAATAAAGATATCAACCAGATTAACTACGTCACAGCATATATATAATATTTGGATTTCATACATTCATTTCTTACGCTGCAGAAAATGCTTTTCTAGTATTTTTGTCTTGTTTCCAGTCCAAATATCTAAAGATTATTAAAGCATTTACAAGTAAAATGACGTAAGATATTATGTCCTGAGTTGATGCTTAAAAAAAGAATGGGGTGAGAAAAATAATGTTAATTCAAACAGAAACAAGATTATTTATTATAGCCGATAATTTTTCTTGTTTTAAGCAAAAACTCACTTAATTTTGATTTATTTCCCCAGAAAACAAGACATAATATCTTATGGCATTTTACTCATCTATCCAAAAATGTGTTTTAGATGGACTGATCAATACAGTACAAAGAACATAAAAAAAAAAAAAAAATGAGGATGTTGGAAATTTATATCTTTTCTGTTCACCAAATGCTTTTTAATCTTCGCTATTGCTTCAACGCAAGTGAACAAGCGCTGTTGTTTGTTGTGTAGTGACGTGTGTGTTCGAGTGAGCAGATTCTGCGCAATACACTGTATTTAATACATCATGATGACAAATGTTGAGTGTTTGCGCTACATCTGCGTAGCTTCCCCAGCAAAGTGAGCAAACGTAATAACAACACGCCAGATTGGCTCGTGATTGGACGGCGTTTCCCGCCACAGTGGATGTTTCCCGCGTTTGGCGAGTGTTAATTTCAAACCCTGCATATAATCTAATGTGTATCCCTGATATTCATATACTTCCAGTCTTTAGTTTGGCACTTGGCATCTCCAAGTTTTGTCGGTAAGTAGACGCACGTTCCAGTATCGTCCCAGAAAACAGACAGAGTCTCTCGAATCACCAGCATGTTGGAAGACGACGACAAAAAACACAAAAAAAGAAGAAAAGAAGAAGAAAAGTCCCAACCCTGATGCTGTGGAAAACACAGCTCGTCGTAGAGTTCCAGCGGCTGCGTTTACTCGAGCTTCAGTCGGACTGAGATCATTCCCGGATGTGGAGTTTAGTGAACGCTGAACATGTGATCGGGTTGATGTGCGCGGTTATAGTTTAGATGTGTCATTTTGGTGATCAAAAATGAGTTTATATGTCAAAAGTTCAAACCGGGATATGTTTTTGGACATGCGCACACGAATATACACGAATTAATAACTATTCTCATACATCGGTTCTTTATTTGTTTTAAACAGCAGAATTAATATTTATCAATTTCTGGTCATAATTTGGAGACGTTGAGCGTATGACGAAATATATAAATAATAGAATAATTATAATAATCTAATAATAATAGTAATTAATAATAGTGTTGTTAATGTAATGTAATAATGCAATTTTATCATTTTATAATGACGGGAAACTCATTTATATGACACTTTATTCAACAGGAACATTTCAACGTCATTACGCTATTTCTACGCCATTGCGCTATTTCAACGTCATTGCGCTATTTCAACGTCATTACGCAATTTCAACTTTATTACGCTATTTCAACGTCATTACGCTATTTCTACGCCATTATGCAATTTCAACCTCATTACTCAATTTCAACGTCATTACGCAATTTCAACGTCATTACGCAATTTCAACGTTATTACGCTATTTCAACGTCAATACGCTATTTCTACGTCATTACGCAATTTCAACGTCATTACTCAATTTCAACGTCATTACTCAATTTCTACGTCATTACGCTATTTCAACGTCATTACGCTATTCCAACGTCAATACGCTATTTCTACGTCATTACATTATATCAACATCATTACCCTATTTCAACGTCATTATGCTATTTCTACGTCATTACGCCATTTCAACGTCATTACGTTATATCAACATCATTATGCAATTTCAACATCATTACGCAATTTCAACGTCATTGCGCTATTTCAACGTCATTGCGCTATTTCAGTCCTTTCAGTTTCGGTTTTCAATCCGATTAGGTGTTCACATGTTCTCTAGATCGGATTAGAAAAGGAATAAACCCCTTTCAATCCGATCGAAATTTAATTGGGATCGATTAATGTGTTTTTACACGAAGGCTTTCCAGTCCGACTGAGCCGATCGCTAACGGAGTATAGGCTGCATGTAAACGCAGCCACGGACTCTTGTTCAAAGGCAACACGTGGTTCTCCAGTCTCTTCCCTTGTTCTGACGTCCTCCAGCTGTGGTTATAGGTGGCGCTTCATGTGCAGCGCGAGGTGGTCGGACCGAGAGAACGCCCTGTCGCACTTCTGGCACTGAAACGGCCGATGTCCCGTGTGTTTCCGGTAATGCCTCGTGAGCTCGTCCGAACGGGCGAACTTCCAGCCACATCCCTCCCAGTCACAGTGATACGGCTTTTCTCCTGAACACACAAGCACACGCAACAGTTAGCGTTTCACCCTCGGGTCCTAACGAGAACAATCACACGCAACTAAAGAGAGAGAGAGAGAGAGAGAGGCAATTCAGATGTTGCTCGTCCTTTGGTTTATTGAATAGAAGGGGAAGTCAAACACAGGCTTGTGGTTTATTTCATGAGGGATCAGTATCAACCTGCTGTTGGACTAGCAGATCACAACACCTGCCAACGGCACTCTCTTCAGATCGGCATTACAGCACATGTGTCTCACAGAGGGTTTGGCAATCGAAAATCCAATACTTGAGGTCAGGAATCGGAAACTTGTTATAAAATAAAAATTTTCGATTCCTCTTATTGATTCCTTTGTGAGTTTTTCAATATGAGAGACGGCAGAAATAATATTAGGCACTGAAAACTGTCGTCTCACGCTTGAGTGGTTTTAAAATCACATTAAAATCACATTTCTGCACATGTTTTGGATGTGACCAACACCGTGTGCTAACTACACACGACACGACGCGCGATAAAAGGTTATTTTCCATGTTAACCGAGTGTTGGTCCTAACCGACGGCGACACGCGACGATTCTATTTTAGAAACGGTTTCTATTTTTCTGCGACGTCGCGCTGGAACAACAAACACAAAGTGTGGCGATGATAATCTCAGGGACTGTTTATGTGCTTTATTTAATGTTAAAAGCATGTCATGTGACTCTAAATGTCATTTAGTGCTCCAGCTTTGAGGCTGTAAAAGCAACAATGGATAATTCACCTCAGATCTTGAAATTAAACAAATGGAAACAAGAACGTTCAAACTGTGAACAAACAAGTGTATTCTTTGACAGAGATTGGTTTAGTAACTCAGCCTATGTATTTTTAATAATGTTTAAATGGTGTAATATTTGTGTATTTGATTATGTAGCACTTATCCATTTTCTTGCGAGTGCCGTCAAGATTACTCTCTGGTGCTGCGAGACCCCGCCCACACGCTGTTCTGATTGGCTGACTCCGCCCACATGCTGTTCTGATTGGCTGACTCCACCCACATGCTGTTCTGATTGGCTGTGGGTTTTGATTGATTTTGACGCATCTCGCAGTCGCGTCTAGTGTGGTCAGACACATTATTTATCACTGTATATCTATTTGTTATGATTACTCCCATTACTCCCATTTCTCTAAATGTGAATGATATCTAAGGCTGTTTTTTTTTTTTTTACCTTATTGGAATCGAAATTAGGAATCAATAAGAATCGGAATCGATAAGCAGAATCAAAATCGGAAGCGTTAAAATTCAAACGATACCCGAACCCTACTTGCGTGAACAGACTTTCAATGGAGGGACAGAAATCTGAAAGATGAAGGAAAGGCTTACGGGTTTGGAACGACATGAGGGCGAGTGATTAATGACAGGATTTTAGTTTTCGGCTGAATGAACCCTTTAACCCTTATAAAATGTGCCACATTAATCAGCCAGTAAAGCTGAACACACGTCTGATGTTTTCAGGACTGTTAACGGCAGCAAGAAAGAAGACAGTCCTGTTCCCTCATCGGCTCTGCCTCTGATTGGTCCAGCAGCTGTGATTGACAGGGGGATCGACCAATCCAAGAGTCTGATTCAGAACCAGGAAGACGAAAAGACATATGCTGCAGACACTGACCTGTGTGAGTCCTGTGGTGGGCTTTGAGATGCGAGCTCTTGGTGTATGTTTTCCCGCAGCCAGCGTAATCACACGTGTGTGTCGCGATCCGCTTCCTCGGCCAGGAGCGTCGACCCCGCTTGGGCTTGGACTCTTCCGGCAAACCCTCAGCTGGAGAAATCAGCTCTGCCAAAGAGTAACGAGTAAAATGACCAAAATTAGCTATATAGACCAAAAATCCACCTGTCACTCAAGTGGCCACGCCCTTAATTATGCAGAACTTTAAGGCTTAATATAATTTAAACGGATGAGTTATAAAAATATTCACCCCCCTCACAGTCGTCATGAAGGGCAAAATCAGCTATATAGACCAAAACCACTTTTAGCACCAGACTGTGAACATGTGTTTTCCTGCTGTAAAGTTGGGCATTTTACCGTGGGGGTTTATGGGATTGAGTCTCTTCTGCAGCCGGCCTCTAGTGGCCAGTCGATGAACTGCAGTTTAAGTCTCTTCAGTGTTTGATTCAAGAGAGAGAGGGAGGTTAACGCTTGGTTAAAACTCAGTGCAATTGATTAAAATGACTGCTTTGGTTGAGCTTTAACAGAAAGCAATCGTCTGACTGAAATTAGCACGCCTGGTTATGCTTCATATAAAGCTAAACTCAAAGTCTGGGTGAAAATTTTTACATTTCGTTTTATTTAAATTTTTTACTTCATCAGAATGGTACAAAACTGGCACTTGCTATGTGAACACAAAAAAAAATCATGGACATGATTCGACTGGTTAAATGGTCCTGTAAACAATAGTCACACTTGTGTTTCTCACGGTCAGAAACAAGCGCATTGGAAATGAATGAGAGGAAGTTCCTCTAGTGGAAGCGTTTGGTACTGCAGCCGAACAACATCTCACTGAGAGATCATTTATCACATATCAGCCTCAAATGTTGAAGTTTTAGAGTAAAATGTGATTTTGAAAATATATTTAATATAAAAATTTAAAATAGTATTTTTTTGTGCATTTTTCATAACAATACACGTAAAATTCTGTTACTTTTTTAAAAACTTTTCACTTCATCAATAATCTGCCGAGTGTCGTCTTTGAAAAGAGTTCAAACTTAAGTCTGTCGCTCTAAAGCCTTCAAGATTTACGACAGTTTAAGTTAGAAATAAAATTAAAAATAAAATATGCTCAAAAAGTGAATAAATGGATTATAAATACAGCGTAAATATTAAGGATAAAAAAATACAAAATATTAAATAAAAAACATTATCAAACTCAAATATAGTACATTCGTTTCATTCACAAAAAAATAAATCGGTCTTTTTTGACCGACACGCACACTGCTCCAAAGGGTTAAAGGTAAAATGACTAATAGTAGTGACTGACCTTGGTACTGAGCGGGAGGCTGCGGAAAACCGGAATAACCGGAATATCCCTGAGCCAGAGATAATGAAGGCTCTCCCAACACCTGAGCTTGAGGACGCTCGTCCGGAGAGAGAGAAGAAGTGGAAGATCGACCCGTGCCGAAACCGTGAGGATCCAGAAGCGTTCTCTGACCGACCCCGGAGCCGGAGTTCAATCCCAAGTGAATGTCCATGGGTCGGGAGATGCTGCACGTGCCAGGACACTCCGCTTTAATCGGAGGACACACGAACGGCACAGAAGACGTGTCCGACATTAACCCGCCCTTGCTGATGCTGTATTCACTCATGTCCTTCACCACAAACTTCCCTTGGAGGCTCGTGGGATGAAGATATGCAGGATCCAGCTCCGGTCTCATCAGCTCCGCAACGAAACCCCCAGAGGGAGACACGTCGCTGATGTCCGGGATGTTGTACAACATGTTGTTGTCCTGGTCCTGAGGAGAGGGCATCTGATAGGTGTAGGGCGACGGGGGAAGAGTTCTGGACATCGAGGCCTCCTGTTGCTGTTGTTGTTGTTGTTGTTGTTGTTGTTTTTGAAACATGCTGTTCGACAGGATGAAATCATAGTCCAACAGGTCGAGCTCTTCCGGTTCCCTCTTGGTCATCACGGATGGGACGTCCAGGTCAGTGCAAGTCCCGCCTGAAGACATGCAGGGGTGTTTGAGCTGAGACATGTCCTCCTTCCATCTCTTATTCCAATCACAGACATGCAGAGAGAGGGAATTAGACAAGGTAAGTCTCGCACATCACGTACACATCAAACGTTTATTCTTGCATGCTATATAATCAGTTGATTTTAATCTGATTTGATTAATTATTACAAGACGCTTTAATGCAGCATTATGTTTCCAACTTACACAACCCTGAAGTGGACGATAAATAAAGATGTAATAATCAAATGCGTGAAATTAAAGTATGTTTATTCTTGCATGCTAAATTATCGCCAAACTATCCGTTGATTGATTTTAATCTGATTTTATGAATTATTTAAAGACGATTTAATGCAGAATTATGTTTCCAACTAAGAGAATCCCAACCTGAAGTGGACAAATAATAAATTTCAAAGATGTAATTATCAAATGCATGAAATTAAAGGACGTTTATTCTTGCATGCTAAATCATCGCCAAACTATCCGTTGATTTAATGAATTAGTAAAAACTCTTTCATTCAGAATTATGTTCTTAACTAAGAGAATCCCAACCTGAAGTGGACGATAAATAATCAGTCAATAAGTCTCAAAGACGTAATTATCAAACGCGGACGTTTATCTTGCATGCTAAATAATCACCAAACTAGCAGTTGATTCATTTTAATCTGATTTTATGAATTATTAAAAGACTCTTTCATGCAGCATTATGTTTCCAACTAAGATAATCCAACCTGAAGTGGACGATAAATAATAATGTCTCAAAGACGTAATCATCAAACATTTATTCTTGCATGCTAAATAATTGCCAAACTATCATGTTGATTTGAATCAACCTGGTTCTTCTGATGTTTATGAAATATTAAAAGACTCTTTCATATAAAATTATGTTTCCAACTAAGAGAATCCCAACCTGAAGAGGACAATAAATAATAATGTCTCAAAGATGTAATTATAAAATGCATGAGATTAAAGGACGTTTATTCTTGCATGTTAAATCATCGCCAAACTATCTGTTGATTTTATGAATTATTAAAAAAAAAACTCTTTCATTCAGAATTATGTTATTATCTATGAGAATCCCAACCTGAAGTGGATTATAAATAATAAGTCAACAAGTCTCAAACGCGGACGCATAATCGCCAAACTATCAGACTGACATGTTGAATTTAATCAACCTGGTTCTTTTGATGTTATGAATTATTAAAAGACTCTTTCATGCAGCATTATGTACCCAATTAAGAGAACCCAACCTGAAGTGGACGATAAATAAGTCTCAAAGACATAAATGCGTGATATTAAAGGATGAGTATATTCTTTCATGCCAAATAATCGTCCAATTATCCTTGATTTTTAATCTGATGTCATGCATTATTAAAATACTCTTTCAAATAGCATTCTATTTCCAACTATGAGAATCCAACCTAAAGTGGACGATAAATAATAAATCTCGAAGATGTAATTATCAAATGCGGACGTTTATTCTTGCATGCTAAATAATCGCCAAACTATCCGTTGATTTTAATCTGATGTTATGCATTATTAAAAGACTTTTTCCATGCAGAATTATGTTTCCAACTATGAGAATTCAGCCTGAAGTGGGGGATAAATAATAAGTCTCAAATCTGCATGCTAAATAATCGTCCATTGATTTTAATCTGATGTTATGCATTATTAAAAGACGCTTAAATGCAGCACTGTTTTATTTTTCCAACTATGGTACCTTAAGGACAGTCCAACCTGAAGTGCGAGTTAATAGGACTGTCCGACAGCGAGATAGCGCTCGCGAGGTTCACGCCCCTGCCGCGCGCGTTGCTCGAGGAATATCAACTACGAGCCGATGACATAATCTCACCTGCAGCGGAATTTCGCGAGTAAAGCGCGTGAATGTGCGCGTGAACTGACCGCTGACCATCACCTGTCGGATAGATCAGATACTCACCGGACTGGCATTCCCAGGTCTAGTAATGGCATTGTGCTTCACATCAGCAAAGCTGGAGATCGAGGGCAAAAGCGTGCCGCTCAGAGCCATACTGTCAAACTCACTCGGTGGCTGCCTGCAATTGAAGAAAAAAGGTAAAAATAAAATAAAAAATAATCCTAGTCACGCTGCGGAGCTGAGGAAACTATCGCTCCTAAAACATGACACATGAAAACCCAAAGGAAAAAAGTGTTGGAGAAGTGCAAAACGCACCTCATGAGTCCAGTCAAAAAAATGAAATCCTCAGTGTTTTAATTCTGCGATCCTGTCCAACGCGCGCGTCAGACGCGTGTCCGTGCCATGCCGGTGGACACGCGCATCAGAACCCGGCTCGGTTTCGTCGGGGATTCCCTGTCTATCGGTTCCCTCTCTGTGCCATTCGGGACGCGCTCGTTCTCCGCGGTGTGGACTCGAGTGAGTGAGTCGTCAGATCAGGGCTTTCCTCGCCTAGTTCTTAAACCCAGGACACGCCCCTCGTCGCCGGGCAACCGAGGGAAAAAACACGGCGTGACGTGACGTCATTCAGGAGAGAAAAAATAATAAAAAGATCTGGCAGCGCGCCGGTATTTTGTATCCACACAAACATGTGCGTGTTAGCAACCGGGACTCACACGAGGAGGAATCATTGGCGAACAGAACGTAGTGTTAGTGCTCGAGCAGAAAAGTAGTTTTTTGTGTTTGTGGAGTGTGTGTGTGTGTTACCTGTGACACCTGTGCGTGCGTAATGAGTTTAAACGCAAACTGCTCCTGTGAGGCGTGGCTGTAATTAACGCTAATTATACCGCAATGCACAGGACAATGGCAGACGAAAATGTGTGGGATTTCTTCTGTGATGAAATGCATTATCCCTCCATTCATCCATTCATTCATTCATTCATTCATTCATTCATTCATTCATTCATTCATTCATTCATTCATTCATTCAGTGTTTATCACCTAATCATGAGTAAAACACACTTTATTTTACAGTGTCCTTGTTGCATATGTCACATATACTTACCATAGTAACAACAGTAAATTATGCATAATTACATGCAGCTAACCCTCAACCAAACCCTAACCCTATAGTTAGTACATGTAGTGCATTAATATCACTCAGTACTTAAATATATAATTACACTGTAACAATGACACCTAAAAATAAAGTGTAACCAAAATCTATTTCAGGTTTTCTTATGTCAGCATTCTCACTTGTTTAGTGCGATTTTTTTTTTATTATTATAATATACGTATCTTTGCACATCGTTATGGTTTTTAAATTCACGTGCCTCATAATCTTTAATCACGATAACTTCCTCTTGCATCAACATCTCTTCTCTATGTTATTCTATGGAAATATTCACACCGTAAGCGAGTGTGGAGTTGTGTTTCGGTCTAGTAAAGCACATCTGTTGGACGATCTCTCCTAAAAGTGTCCTAAAATCTGCATCAGGAAACGCTGAGAGTGTAAATATCCGAGTGTGATGTTTCAAACGGCGACTTCTGCATAAACTCGTTCCCGTGTCGGAGGATTTGCCGTGTCTACAATCGTCTTTGTATGAAGAGCAAACACAAGCGCTGGGACCATCCTGGTACATCAGGATCTTGTTCGTTTGGCTCTGTCAACAGCAGGCCTGCATTTAGCCACAGAATACAACACACACACACACACACTCAAACGTCTCACTATACTAGTTATATATCATGACTAATGCAGATAGTAGAGAAATGTTGATATGCGAGTATGGATCGGTCAGTATAGGGATAGTGGTGGTGAAATCTCAGGAGTTGCTTTGCTCTTTGAACCTGACTTTACGAGCGAATAAGTGCTTTAGGAACGACAGAAGGCGAGACCTCGTATCTAGTGCCATCGTCTGATGTTTATTTACCCTCCTTTGCAAAGATACGATAAGCTTTCTTGGTTTTGGAATGTGGAAATACCGCTTTCTGAAAAGCACAACATATGCGGTGATGAAACAGTGCAAGACCGGACATGATTCGCTGAGGTGATTATAATGGCAGTGATGATTATTTTAGGGTTTTCACAAGCTTTTATGCAAACGAACATTCCTGAAGGAGCATCCGTACTCTCCGTATCCAATTTAATTTCCTTGGCACAGTGTTTGTGTGTGTGTTTACTTGAGATGATGTACTCTGTTAGTCTCTATACCTGTGGGAACATCTTGACAGACTCTCTATATCCAGGAATCACAATGCAAATTAGATATTTAAATAAACAGGTGATTTTCCTTCAGTGGATTTGCATATGGGGGAGTGTTGGCGGAGGAAGATTAATTTACACGCCACTGCACGGCTTGAGTTATACTCAGTGAAGAGTGTGGTAAACGATTGTAAAGGAATGGACAGTTGCTATCAGAGTATGTTTGTTCAGTCTGGATCAATAATCTTTCGAGGCTTAAAATATTCCCAGACTAAACGCATGTTTGAGATGTTTCAACTGAACGCTTATCTTAAAATATATCAGTGACAATGTTTTGTCTCAAGATGCACATCAGGGTTTTTTTTTTCAAAGGCCCTAATTAAACTAAGGCCTAATCCTGGCTTAATCTAAACCCTGTCTGTGACACTAGGCCGATATTTTAGCATTTTTTTTATTTTTTTGCTCCAGGTGTTTGAGTTTTTCCTCAAATGTCTAAACTCTTTTCACTCTACACACTCATGCTTCTGATTCTCGTCTGTTTCTCTCTCTCACACTGTAAAAATATTTCCATTAAATTTTACGGTTAAAAAACGGCAGCTGAGGTTGCCAGAAATTTAACATAAAAAACACGGTTGCAGCATTTTAAGTTTTACAGGCTTAACTTAAATTTACAGTAGAAAAAAGTATTTCACTATCTGATATAATGTTAATTTACCGACCTATTGAAGTACTAATATCTGTTTGGTACCATTGTAAAACACTGACAACCACCAATCACAGCGGAGATGAGAGTCACATGATCAATCACAAGCAGCTTTTCCTCATGCTAAGAAAGTTAATACTAATATATAGAAGCTGCACAGTGTAATTCACACACACACTAAACATCATCATAGAAACACACATGAAATTTAAAAAATGCAATAAACATAACATAAAACCCCAATGTATACAGGGTGGGCCATTTATATGGATACACCGTAATAACATGGGAATGGTTGGTGATATTAAAGTCCTGTTTGTGGCACATTAGTATATGTGAGGGGGCAAACTCCTCAAGATGGGTGGTGACCATGGTGGCCATTTAGAAGTCGGCCATCTTGGATACAACTTTTGTTTTTTCAATAGGAAGAGGGCCATGTGACACATCAAACTTATTGGTAATGTCACAAGAAAAACAATGGTGTGCTTGGTTTCAACGTAACTTTATTCGTTCATGAGTTATTTACAAGTTTCTGACCACTTATAAAATGTGTTCAATGTGCTGCCCATTGTGTTGGATTGTCAATGCAACCCTGTTCTCCCACTCTTCACACACTGAATGGCCCCCAAGGTCTCCCGATCTGA
>CM043366.1:2412516-2437516 GCA_023718395.1 Leucaspius delineatus | reverse complement strand
TTGCATGGACACAAACACACAGAGTCCACGAGACCACTGTGAGACTCCAGACTGCTCCTCCTCTGCTGTTAGCAAATATTACACTTACTCACGACACACTAACGTCACGGTTCGGTCTCGGAGCGAGGGAATGGGAATCAGTGAGGGAATGGGAATCAGAGAGCGAGTGAATGGGAATCAGAGAGTTAGGGAATGGGAATCAGAGAGTGAGGGAGTCAGAGAGTGAGGGAATGAGAATCAGAGAGCAAGGGAATGGGAATCAGAGAGCGAGGGAATGGGAATCAGAGAGTTAGGGAATGGGAATCAGAGAGTGAGGGAATCAGAGAGCAAGGGAATGGGAATCAGAGAGTGAGGGAATGGGAATCAGAGAGCAAGGGAATGGGAATCAGAGAGCGAGGGAATGGGAATCAGAGCAAGGGAATGGGAATCAGAGAGCGAGGGAATGGGAATCAGAGAGCGAGGGAATGGGAATCAGAGAGTGAGGGAATGGGAATCAGAGAGGGAGGGAATGGGAATCAGAGAGCAAGGGAATGGGAATCAGAGAGCGAGGGAATGGGAATCAGAGAGTGAGGGAATGGGAATCAGAGAGCAAGGGAATGGGAATCAGAGAGCGAGGGAATGGGAATCAGAGAGCGAGGGAATGGGAATCAGAGAGTTAGGGAATGGGAATCAGAGAGTGAGGGAATCAGAGAGCAAGGGAATGGGAATCAGAGAGTGAGGGAATGGGAATCAGAGAGCGAGGGAATGGGAATCAGAGAGCGAGGGAATGGGAATCAGAGAGCAAGGGAATGGGAATCAGAGAGTGAGGGAATGGGAATCAGAGAGCAAGGGAATGGGAATCAGAGAGCAAGGGAATGGGAATCAGAGAGCGAGGGAATGGGAATCAGAGAGTTAGGGAATGGGAATCAGAGAGTGAGGGAATGGGAGTCAGAGAGTGAGGGAATGAGAATCAGAGAGCGAGGGAATGGGAATCAGAGAGTTAGGGAATGGGAATCAGAGAGTGAGGGAATGGGAGTCAGAGAGTGAGGGAATGGGAATCAGAGAGGGAGGGAATGGGAATCAGAGAGCAAGGGAATGGGAATCAGAGAGCGAGGGAATGGGAATCAGAGAGTGAGGGAATGGGAATCAGAGAGCAAGGGAATGGGAATCAGAGAGCGAGGGAATGGGAATCAGAGAGCAAGGGAATGGGAATCAGAGAGTGAGGGAATGGGAATCAGAGAGCAAGGGAATGGGAATCAGAGAGCAAGGGAATGGGAATCAGAGAGCGAGGGAATGGGAATCAGAGAGTTAGGGAATGGGAATCAGAGAGTGAGGGAATGGGAGTCAGAGAGCGAGGGAATGGGAATCAGAGAGTTAGGGAATGGGAATCAGAGAGTGAGGGAATGGGAGTCAGAGAGTGAGGGAATGAGAATCAGAGAGCAAGGGAATGGGAATCAGAGAGTTAGGGAATGGGAATCAGAGAGTGAGGGAATCAGAGAGCAAGGGAATGGGAATCAGAGAGTGAGGGAATGGGAATCAGAGAGCGAGGGAATGGGAATCAGAGCAAGGGAATGGGAATCAGAGAGCGAGGGAATGGGAATCAGAGAGCGAGGGAATGGGAATCAGAGAGTGAGGGAATGGGAATCAGAGAGGGAGGGAATGGGAATCAGAGAGCAAGGGAATGGGAATCAGAGCAAGGGAATGGGAATCAGAGAGTGAGGGAATGGGAGTCAGAGAGCGAGGGAATGGGAATCAGAGAGTTAGGGAATGGGAATCAGAGAGTGAGGGAATGGGAGTCAGAGAGTGAGGGAATGAGAATCAGAGAGCGAGGGAATGGGAATCAGAGAGTTAGGGAATGGGAATCAGAGAGTGAGGGAATCAGAGAGCAAGGGAATGGGAATCAGAGAGTGAGGGAATGGGAATCAGAGAGCGAGGGAATGGGAATCAGAGCAAGGGAATGGGAATCAGAGAGCGAGGGAATGGGAATCAGAGAGCGAGGGAATGGGAATCAGAGAGTGAGGGAATGGGAATCAGAGAGGGAGGGAATGGGAATCAGAGAGCAAGGGAATGGGAATCAGAGAGTGAGGGAATGGGAATCAGAGAGCAAGGGAATGGGAATCAGAGAGCGAGGGAATGGGAATCAGAGAGCAAGGGAATGGGAATCAGAGAGTGAGGGAATGGGAATCAGAGAGCAAGGGAATGGGAATCAGAGAGCAAGGGAATGGGAATCAGAGAGCGAGGGAATGGGAATCAGAGAGTTAGGGAATGGGAATGGGAATCAGAGAGCAAGGGAATGGGAATCAGAGAGTTAGGGAATGGGAATGGGAATCAGAGAGCAAGGGAATGGGAATCAGACAGTGAGGGAATGGGAATCAGAGAGTTAGGGAATGGGAATGGGAATCAGAGAGCAAGGGAATGGGAATCAGAGAGTGAGGGAATGGGAATCAGAGAGCAAGGGAATGGGAATCAGAGAGCAAGGGAATGGGAATCAGAGAGCGAGGGAATGGGAATCAGAGAGTTAGGGAATGGGAATGGGAATCAGAGAGCAAGGGAATGGGAATCAGAGAGTTAGGGAATGGGAATGGGAATCAGAGAGCAAGGGAATGGGAATCAGACAGTGAGGGAATGGGAGTCAGAGAGATTTCTGTGGCTTTGGCTGAAAGACGGGTCTAGTTTCCAGTCGCTTGTTTAATTATTTGTTAACAAACAAGTATTCATTACTTCAGTGAGCTCATTGTTTCTGCATTAAATTATTACATTGTTTAATAAATTTTTAGCTAACTCTGACTTTATAGCTTCATGTACATTTCTGAAATACATAAATACAAACAGAACACTGTAAACTGTAATGTGGACTCATGAACTTTCTGTAAAGCTGCTTTGAAATGATGTGTATTGAAATGAGCACTATACAAATAAACGTGAATTGGATTGAATTGTTTCCCGGACTAAAAAAGAAATTAGTTTCAGCAGGCCTTATATAAATAAAATAAATCAATACTATATTAATCAAGGATGAATTAAATTGATCAAAAGTTACAGTAAAGACATTTATAATGTTATACAAGATTCTATTTCAAATAAATGCTGTTCTTTTGAACTTTTTATTCATCAAAGAATCCTGATTTTTTTTACACAGCACACACAACTGTCAGCATTGATAATAATCATAAATGTTTCATAAATGAAAACAGCTGTTTTACATTGGAATAATATTTAACAATACTACATTTTGTGTGTGTGTGTGTGTGTGTGTGTGTGTGTGTGTGTGTGTGTGTGTGTGTGTATTTTTAACCAAATAAACGCAGCCTTGGTGAGCTGAAGAGACTTCTTTTAAAAACATAAAAAATCTCACCGATCCAAAACTTTTGACCGGCAGTGATGTCAAAACCATGACGTATTATGAAATATTATTACAATTTAAAATAATGGTTCTCTTTTTTAATATATTTTAAAATGTAATTTATTTTTGTGATGCAAAGCTGAATTTTCATCAGCAAGTACTCCAGTCTTTGGTGTCTTATGATCCTTCAGAAATCATTCTAATATGATGATTTGATACTCAGTTATTATCAATGATGGAAACAGTTGTGCTGTTTAATATATTTTTTTGGAATACTTTTTTCAGGATTCATTGATGAGTAAAACGTTAACAGCATTTATTCATAAAAACAGCATTTATTCAAAATAAAAACATTTCTAACAATATAAATCGTTACCATCACCTTTTATCAATTTAACGCATCCTTGTTGAATTAAAGTACTAATTTCTTAAAAAAAAAATAGTTATTGTTCCCAAACTTTTGAACGGTAGTGTATATTGTTACAAAAGATTTCTATTCTAAATAAATACAGTTCTTTTTAACTTTTTATTCATCAAATAATCCTGAAAAAAGTAGCTCAGGTTATAAAAACAATATTAAGCAGCACAACTGTTTCCAACATTGATCATAAATCATCATATTAGAATGATTTCTGAAGGATCATAAGACACCAAAGACTGGAGTACTTGCTGATGAAAATTCAGCTTTGCATCACAAAAATAAATTACATTTTAAAGTATATTAAAAAAGAAAACCATTATTTTAAATTGTATTTCATTTTAACTGCAGGCTTGATGAGCATAAGAGACTTCTTTCAAAAACATTAAAAATAGTAATGTTTCCAAACTTTTGACTGGTACTGTATATAAAAAACAAACAAATCTTGCTTGTTTTAAGCAAAAACTTACTTCTGATTAATTCCCCCAGAAAATAAGACTCTTATAGTAAATCTTATGATATTTTACTCATCTAGTAAATGCATCTTGATTTCAGAATGTTTAGATATTTGGACCGGAAACAAGACAGAAACACTGAGTAAGAAAAGCATGTTTGCCGTGTGGGAAGCAGGCTATAGAGTGTAAATAAGTCAGCGAGACGTTTAAGTGTGATTTTGGGACGTGGGTTTGCTTGATTATGTCTGAGCGAGGGCAGGTTCTGGATTCTCTCCAGATGCTGAGAAACAAAGTGATGAAATAAAGTGCAACTTTCAGGGAATTGAAGGAGCGCTGGGTCTCTGGAATGAGTCTGAGACGTAATCTCCTAATGTAAACCTCTCCCGTCCTCAGACTTTCACTGGGATTCCCCCAACTCTTCCCTGCTGTAATCTGACGTCCGTCGTTGCGTCCACGCATCGTCTGTGATTTGCACTTTAATGATGTAATTCCTGGTGTTTATGTTGGATGATCAGCTGTAGACTCCGGATTCAAGGGCGTTTCAAACTTTCCGATGTTCATGAAGTGAATATGAAGTCTCTGTCACACTTTCAGCCTGTAACAAACCCCTTTTCATCATGTTTGCTGTGTTTCATATGTTTGAAATGAACAGCTTGTGTATTTTCCAGAGCAGGCTCAATACTTTAACCATCCGACACCACAGTGAGTATGGACAACAGGAAGTGATGTCA
Source organism: Leucaspius delineatus (assembly GCA_023718395.1). Classification (NCBI taxonomy): domain Eukaryota; kingdom Metazoa; phylum Chordata; class Actinopteri; order Cypriniformes; family Leuciscidae; genus Leucaspius; species Leucaspius delineatus. The sequence continues at coordinate 2,432,590 of CM043366.1, read as the reverse complement.
CTAATGATGTCATAAACCCAAAGTACACCACGGTGCAGTTTCCCGTAACGCTGCGAACCGAATAGTTACGATGGAAATTTCAAACTTGTTTTGATTGTTTAATTTTGACATGTTTAATTTCTTTAGTCCATTCTGTAGTCTGATTGATTTAGAACAACCAACACTGCAAAAATGCTTTTCTTACTTAGTATTTTTGTCTTGTTTCCAGTCCATCTAAAAATGATTAAATCAAGATGCATTTACTAGATGAGTAAAATACCATTAGATATTATGTCTTGTTATCCGGGGGAATTAAATTAAAATGAAGTGAGTTTTTGCTTAAAACAAGCAAAATTATCTGCCAATTGGGAAAGAAAATTTGGCAGATAATTTTGCTTGTTTTAAGCAAAAACTCACTTCATTTTAATTTAATTCCCCCGGAAAACAAGACATAATATGTAATGGCATTTCACTACTTAAGTAAATGCATCTTGATTTAAGATTTTTTAGGTATTTGGTATTTGGTATTTTTAGCATTTTTTCCTTTTCCTTAACCTTTTCATTGCGTTTCTCTTCCATTTCCGTCCAGTTGTCTCTGCATTCGGTGACAGACCCCAGAACAAAAATGTCATAAAATGGATTTACATTGAACGAGTTTGGCATTCTAATGCTCTGGAATTCAGGCCATAATTGCTGGCAGATTTCGGAGCCCCAGAAGGTGTGTGTTCCCTTCGTATTCCTGAGGGAAAACCGGAGAAACTTGCTCTTTTCCCAGTTATTCATTTGAGGCACCAGGTTTGGAAACTGGCCTTTTGACTGAGAGGAGTTGCAAAGCAAGCAGTTTCAGTGAGAGAAAGTTAAAGTCCCCCTGTGGAGAAAATCCAGCTTTTAATGTTGTTTATATGTTTGCTTTAAGACAAACCATGTGTAAATTCATAAGTCATTGCTGAGTATTTCCTCCTTAAAACTGCAGTGAACCAAAGACAGTCTCTAAAACACGCTTTGAAATCGCTGGTGTTTCTGACGTCACAAACTACCTTGTAACCAATCAGATCAACGTGTGATCATCAACCAGTGGATCTCTGAGCTGAGGGAGTGAGTGGAGGCGGGGCTCATTCGCATATTCATAGAACCGCGCATACTAAATGAGGTGAGGGTGTCGAGTTACATTCAAGATATTTTAAGGCATGAAAACATTTTTTTCAAGATTTCCTTTTTAAATGTGTAATTTTGGTGAGTTTTAAGGGCTAAAATGATTGACTGTGAGTTTTCCCAGCCTCTAGACCCGGTGTATCGTGAGGGCTTGACTGCGCTTTGGCTTATTACAGTTCAAAGAGTTTAAACGAATCTCTGAATGGAAAGAGAGTTTGGCAGGAAAGTGGGGAAAAGATGTGGGAAAATACTTCTGAAAGAACGGCTCTGTTCATGAAGTATAAACGACTGTTGCGTTGTCGCACAGAGCAAATGTGTCATATCCTTCTTTTTTCCCTGCGTTTGGACTCGGTTTGCTCTTTTCTGAGATCTATCGGACCTGTTATCGGCCGATGGAGAAGATTCCTGATTTCCTTTAAACGCTGATTGTCCTGAAGGTCGTTGTTCATTGATGTGGGACTTTGGGTTGTTCTCCTGTAGGATAGTTAATCTACCACAGATTAAAACCAGGACAAAATGAGCACAGATCACTGAAAAACACAATAGAGGACATGTATGCGTTTGGCATAAATCAGAAATATGTGACTTGTTTGTTTTCATATGTTTTCTTGGGGGAGCTTCAATGTTTTATAGCATGTGACGCCATTGCAAGATTTATGGGGGATATTTTTGAGAGCAACTTATTCTTCATTATGACCATTTTTTACTATGATTTTCCACATTTTAGAGTAGTTTTACTATAATCCTCCAAATTAAAATGGTACAATTGTGCAGTGATATATAACACAACATTGTCTACACTGCAAAACATGCTTTTCTTAATTAGTATTTTTGTTTTGTTTCCAGTCTAAATATCTAAAAAATTCTCAAATCAATAAGTAGAGATAAGACTAGAGAAGTAAAATGACATAAGAAAATCTTATATTCTGATAAAAAATTATAAGAAATCAGAAAACAAAATAGACTTTCTTATGTCATTTTACTTCTCTTGTAAATGTTTCTTGATTTAATAATTTTTGTACTGGAAACAAGACAAAAATACTGAGTAAGAGCATTTTTTGCAGTGTAGATTCCAGTTCTTGTATTCTGACCTCTCTTTAGTCTGTGTTTAGTCTCTTTAGTCTGTGTTTTGCCAGTGCCGTTGTCGTATGACGGAGTAAATGTTCCATGGATGTGTCCGTACACTATAACAGGACTTCATTGTTAGTAATACTGTGAATGGAGAGAAAAGCCCTGGGCAAATAGGAAACTATGTATTTGTGAGTATGATCGCTTACTAGAAACCAACGACTGGTCAAAAATGACCGGCCCTTTTAAATTGCTTGTAAATCTGTCATTATGATGATGTGTAATCACCAAGTATTGGGTTCAATCTTGTTGTCGACCCGTTTTCTTTCAGTTAGCACAGGTTTTGTGTCTCTTTTTGGGACAGACTGATCATAAGTCCTCATTGATTTGAGCTCAGTTGTAATTTTCACTCAAAAACTGAGGTGTATGAGCTCAGATCACTGAGGCTTATGATCAGTCTGTCCCAAAAACAGACACAAAACCTGTGCTAACTGAAAGAAGACGGGTCGACAACAAGATTGAACCCAATACTTGGGGATTATATAGCATAACGAGAGATTTATATGCAGATTTTTGAAGGTGGGTCTTTTTTGACCCAGGAACAGTGCACTGCGAAAAATGCTTTTCTTACTTAGTATTTTTGTCTTGTTTCCAGTCCAAATATCTAAAAATTCTTAAATCAACAAGCATTTACTAGAGAAGTAAAATGACATGAGAAATTCTGCCGTTTTCTAAAAAATAAAATAAATAAATCAAAAATCAAATGGAAAACAAGAAAAAAAAAATCTTAATTCAAATGGAAAACAAGATTATTTTTCTGACCCCATTGGCAGATCATTTTGCTAGTTTTTCCACTTAATATTATATATATATAAACTATATATTTATATATCAGAAAACAAGATAGAATTTCTTATGTCATTTTACTTCTCTAGTAAATCTTGATTCTTCTTCTTGATTTAAGAAGTTTTAGATATTTGGACTGGAAAGAAGACAAAAATACTAAGTAAGAAAAGCATGTTTTGCAGTGTGGGTTCAAGGTGAAAAGAAAAAAAAGTAAAATAAATAAATAATGATTTTCTTTGGTAAAGTTATTATACAAAAATGTGAGCAAAGTCAGTAGGTTTTAGTTCGATGTGATAAGATTCACTAGCATTTTCAGAAAAAAGAAATTTTCTGTCCAGGTCAGAATGACCGAAGCACAACCTCATAGTTTAATCACTGTCTCATATCCAGAGACTCATTCCCAGAGACTCGTATCCAGAGACTCGTATCCAGAGACTCATTCCCAGAGACTCATATCCAGAGACTCATATCCAGAGACTCATTCCCAGAGACTCATATCCAGAGACTCATATCCAGAGACTCATTCCCAGAGACTCGTATCCAGAGACTCGTATCCAGAGACTCATTCCCAGAGACTCATATCCAGAGACTCATATCCAGAGACTCGTATCCAGAGACTCATATCCAGAGACTCGTATCCAGAGACTCATATCCAGAGACTCATATCCAGAGACTCGTATCCAGAGACTCATATCCAGAGACTCATATCCAGAGACTCGTATCCAGAGACTCATATCCAGAGACTCGTATCCAGAGACTCATATCCAGAGACTCATATCCAGAGACTCATATCCAGAGACTCGTATCCAGAGACTCATTCCCAGATTCTCATATCCAGAGACTCATATCCAGAGACTCATATCCAGAGACTCGTATCCAGAGACTCATATCCAGAGACTCATTCCCAGAGACTCATATCCAGAGACTCATATGCAGAGACTCGTATCCAGAGACTCATTCCCAGAGACTCATATCCAGAGACTCATACCCAGAGACTCATTCCCAGAGACTCATATCCTGAGACTCATATCCTGAGACTCATTCCCAGAGACTCATATCCAGAGACTCATATCCAGAGACATATCCAGAGACTCATTCCCAGAGACTCATATCCAGAGACTCATATGCAGAGACTCGTATCCAGAGACTCATTCCCAGAGACTCGTATCCAGAGACTCGTATCCAGAGACTCATATCCTGAGACTCATTCCCAGAGACTCATATCCTGAGACTCATTCCCAGAGACTCATATCCAGAGACTCATATCCAGAGACTCATATCCAGAGACTCATATCCAGAGACTCATATCCAGAGACTCATTCCCAGAGACTCATATCCTGAGACTCATTCCCAGAGACTTATATCCAGAGACTCATATCCAGAGACTCATATCCAGAGACTCATATCCAGAGACTCATTCCCAGAGACTCGTATCCAGAGACTCATATCCAGAGACTCATACCCAGAGACTCATTCCCAGAGACTCATATCCTGAGACTCATTCCCAGAGACTCATATCCAGAGACTCATATCCAGAGACTCATATCCTGAGACTCGTATCCAGAGACTCATTCCCAGAGACTCATATCCAGAGACTCATTCCCAGAGACTCATATCCAGAGACTCATTCCCAGAGACTCGTATCCAGAGACTCATATCCAGAGACTCATATCCAGAGACTCGTATCCAGAGACTCATTCCCAGAGACTCATATCCAGAGACTCATTCCCAGAGACTCATATCCAGAGACTCATTCCCAGAGACTCGTATCCAGAGACTCATATCCAGAGACTCATATCCAGAGACTCATATCCAGAGACTCATATCCAGAGACTCGTATCCAGAGACTCATTCCCAGAGACTCATATCCAGAGACTCATTCCCAGAGACTCATATCCAGAGACTCATTCCCAGAGACCCGTATCCAGAGACTCATATCCAGAGACTCATATCCAGAGACTCATATCCAGAGACTCGTATCCAGAGACTCGTATCCAGAGACTCGTATCCAGAGACTCGTATCCAGAGACTCATTCCCAGAGACTCATATCCAGAGACTCATTCCCAGAGACTCATATCCAGAGACTCATTCCCAGAGACTCGTATCCAGAGACTCATATCCAGAGACTCATATCCAGAGACTCATATCCAGAGACTCATATCCAGAGACTCATATCCAGAGACTCATTCCCAGAGACTCATATCCAGAGACTCGTATCCAGAGACTCGTATCCAGAGACTCATTCCCAGAGACTCATATCCAGAGACTCATATCCAGAGACTCATATCCAGAGACTCATTCCCAGAGACTCATATCCTGAGACTCATATCCAGAGACTCATTCCCAGAGACTCATATCCAGAGACTCATATCCAGAGACTCATATCCAGAGACTCATATCCAGAGACTCATATCCAGAGACTCATTCCCAGAGACTCATATCCAGAGACTCATTCCCAGAGACTCATATCCAGAGACTCATATCCAGAGACTCATATCCAGAGACTCATTCCCAGAGACTCATATCCAGAGACTCATATCCAGAGACTCATTCCCAGAGACTCATATCCAGAGACTCGTATCCAGAGACTCGTATCCAGAGACTCATATCCAGAGACTCATATCCAGAGACTCATATCCAGAGACTCATATCCAGAGACTCGTTCCCAGAGACTCGTATCCAGAGACTCATATCCAGAGACTCATTCCCAGAGACTCGTATCCAAAGACTCATATCCAGAGATTATAATATCCCAGAGCCTCTTTATAGCCTTGTTTTCGTCAGGCGGGGAATAATCTGAGCAATAATGTTGGAATAGCTGATTCTCTCTCTCGTTCCAGAAACATTCCTCCATGACTTCAGTCCAAAGGTCCCGGAGACGACCGACACAAGTGAGACACGAACATTACAGAAGCTTCTCTGGGTTATTGTTCTCTCATTATTAATATCACTGCATCGTATTTGAATGTTCAAAATGATTTTGAATATTGAATTTGGATCTTATAGAACATTTTCCCTGATAATCGCAGCTCACAAAATGACTAGTTCTAGTCAAGCCAGCTTTATTTCTACAGCGCTTTAAAAAAAAAAAAAAAAAAAAAAAAAAAGTAAAATATTTTTATTAAAGAAAATAATCTTGTTTCTGTTTGAATTATGATTATTTTTCTCACCCCATGCACAGATAATTTAGCTTGTTAAACAAAAACTCACTTCATTTTGATTAATTCCCCCAGAAAACAAGAAATAATATCTTATGGTATTTTACTCATGTAGTAAATGCATCTTGATTTAAGAATTGTTAGATATTTGGACTGGAAACAAGACAGAACTGCGTAAGAAAAGACATGTTTTGCAGTGTAGTGATGATTGACTCTACATGTCTATTGTCAGTAGTATTTTGACGCGTCTCAAAGGTCGCACAGAAGCATCTCTCGTATGTTACTGATGTCTTTGTCATTCATGTCTCGTGGGAAAAAAAAGTCAGATTTTCTAGATTGTTTCTTAAAATAGCATCTGAGAGTTTAGGACTGTGTCTTTAACTGCGTCAGTGTTCTGCCAATGACACACTAAACCTGAAGCATTCGGGTCATTACACACCGACACACCCTTAGAGTAATCACACACACACACACACACACACACAACACACACACACACACACACACACACACACACACACACACACACACACACACACACACACACACAGGTATGCAAACACTTACAGGTATGTGTCCAAACACGTGTGTGTGTGTGTGTGTGTGTGTGTGTGTGCGCGCACACTGTGACAGAACATACGCACAAACATTGCATTGTGCAGTTATTAGTTTTTCTAGAAGTTGTGCAATGCGTTTACAGAGAGAGTGAACGACTGATGCGGATGTGAAAGTAAATCAAGCATCTTTCCCTTTATAGTTTGCTTATTATTCAAATATTTTCATTTTTTGACAATAAACAAGCCAGAATGAGAACATGAAATCAACTCCCCACCAACCAATCCTCTCTCCCATCCCAGCTTAACGTAATTTAACTTTATTTCTATAGTGTTTATACAGTCCAGATCGTTTCAAAGCAGCTTCACGTGATTAACAGGAAAATAACAGATGCAAACTTCATCAAAAATGAGTCAAGTCCAGCTTTAAAGCAGCTCTAAAATGTCATTATTCAGATTCAGTTTAATGTTGATTCAGTTCCGTTCAATAACTGTAAAGTTCATAAATTATCAAACTAACTGAATTAGCTTTAAAGAAGACAATACTGCCATTATTCAGCTCAGTGTCAGTGCCTTTAAATCAGTAATATTCAGTATTTTCAGCTTCAGAATCATGAATGTAGTTATTCTGGTGTCTCTATTGTCCTGCTTTGGGTTTCAGCACCAAGTCCAAGACTATTCATTTACACACACAATGTAAAACCAAATTTAGCATTTTAATCAACAGTACACATTTTTTGTGAACCTTTTATCTCATATGGTTTTATTAATTGTTTCCTCACACAGTAATTTTTATTTTGGGTGAACTATACAAATCAATCAAAACTTTATCTGGACAATAACTTTATTCCAGATCTGCTGTAAAGTCAAAACAATCTCTGTTACTGTAATCTCCTGTTCTCACTGTAAAGCTGCTGTGAAAAGCGCTATATAAATGAAGGTGACTTGACTTTATCAGAATAATATTGTAGCATGAGTTCAGTATCATGATATGAACCGTGACATGAGGGTGTCGTTACACACCTAGTATTGTATAAAGCGCTGTAGAAATAAAGCTGACACCGTGACATTTTCCTACCAAAGCAAGGTGGAGTTTGACTTTAGGAAATAGGTAGGAAAACTGGAAGAGCAGTTGCTCATTATCATTTAAAGAGACATGCACTGAAACAGGTCTCTGTGAACAGAGGTAAAAGGTGTTGTTTTACACAAACATTGAGGAATTTAAACCAAAGTATGTTACACACTTTACATGAACACCCTAAAGCATCACACCAACTTGTAGAGAACGGGCGTCTGATGACTCCTTTAAGAAAATAAAAGCTTTTCTACAGAATAGGCAGCCAAGCTTTATAGAAAGCCCATTTTGGCAGAGATAAACCTTGGATTGATCTGAATAATGACAGTATTGTCTCTCTTAGAGCTGCTCTACAGCTGAATATAATTCAGTTTGCATCACTGATTCTGTTATTTTCCTGTTAGTCGTGTTAAAAACAATCTGTATTGTGTAAAGCGCTGTAGAAATGAAGCCGACACGTGTCACTCGGTCTCGTACATGCCGGCCAACACGAACGCACACAGACGTTTGGTCACCAATGCAATTCTGATCTTTATCCGAGTTCTCTCCCGCCAGCCGGGCTCGCGTGTAATGTCCTCGTGTGGATCAGATAAGACCGGGTTAATGAGCCCAGTTTGGTGACAGAAGAACCGTTTACCTGTGCTTTCTTCATACAGACCCGTCTGTGTCTCCAGATCACTGCGAACTCGCGCGAACCCTGTTTATCGTTCAGGACGGTTTGCGCGGGACACTCGAGCTTGTGTGCTTATTGGCAGATAATTAGTGCACAATTATAGTGTGCTTGACTGCTTCAATCATTAAAACTTCATTTCCACTCATATTTAAAGAACAAAATGCACTCAGTCTAACTGAAAAGGCCAAAATAATCTCTTTGAGTTGTTGTTTGTCTGAAATATCTCCACAAACAGACACAGAACAAACACTGAAGGTCAGATGACAAGCAGACGTTGTCTGAAATATAATCAAAATACTAATATTCTTGATTTCTTACAATATTGTGTAAGTCTTTCAATACAGATCTACCTGAGCTTTAGAAGTGATGATATTCTTAAATCAAGATTTTACTAGATTAGTAAAATGACATAAGAAATTCTATCTAGTTTTCTGATAAAAACATTAAAATGAAGTGAGTTTTTGCTTAAAACAAGCTAAATGATCTGCCAATGGGGTATAAGAAACTTAATTTAAATGGAAAACAAGATTATTTTTCTTCCCCCATTGGCGGATCATTTTGCTTGTTTTAAGCAAAAACTCACTTCATTTAAAATTGTATTTTATCAGAAAACAAGATAGACTTCTCTAGTAAAATCTTCATGATTTAAGAATTTTTAGATATTTGGACTGGAAACAAGACAAAAAAAAGCATTATTATTTTTTTGCAGTGTAGAGACAAACATATTTTCTTAAAAATAAAGTTCAGAGATGATGTAAGTTGAACTTAAATTGAATCAACATTGAACTGAATAATTTTGTTTTCGTTAGAGCTGCTTCTCTGAAATTGAATTAGTGTCGTATTTGATGAAGTTTACATCATGAAGCGCTATAGACATAAAGTTGGACTTGGAAGTGGGAATGATTAAAGTCCTGATGTCTTTCTAAACTCACATTCAACATCAGATTCAATTCAAACAACTCATGCATTCATATCCGAAAGAAACGTGCGATCAGGAGTTGTGTTGTGGTGTAGTTCATGGAGTGAATAATTCAAACAGAAACAAGATTATTGTTCTGACCCCACTGGCAGATCATTTAGCTTTTTTAAAGCAAAAACTCACTTAATTTTGATTTATATCTCCATAAAACAAGACATAATATCTTATGGCATTTTACTCCTCTAGTAAATGCATCTTGCTCTTGCATTTTTAGATATTTGGAGTCCAACTGGAAACAAGACAAAAATACCAAGTAAGAAAAGCATTTTTGCAGTGTGGATATTAGTTTGTAATGTTGTAATAGAGCTGATTCGGTTCAAGGCTTGTAACTTGTTACTGAAGAACGTTCTGGAGTCTCTGATCCTTCAGTTGCATAGAGCATTTATAACACAGAGAGCAGAATAAAGGCAGTAAGAGTTGTGTTGCGCTTCAGACACAGCATTATTCTCCAGTGTGAGAGAGAAACTGATGTTTTATAGCGGACTGAATTAAGCGTCTCAGGCTGATGATGTCATGATCTTTCTCCGGACGCTCCGGCTTGGGTGAGTCCATCCGGTGCGTTTCTCCAGGTTATGTAACGCTCATGTAAGAGTGTTTCTCTGTCACGGGCGTTCAGATCTCTGGAGACTGGGTGTGTGTGTGTGTGTGTGTGTGTGTGTGTGTGTGGAGACTCTGATCTGATTTCAGGAGGAAGGAAACTGGCCCAAAGAACGACGGGGAGATACGAGCCCTGAATACACGGTTTCGCTCGCACTCATGGACTCGTTTCTGTGGAGGTTGTTGAGGTGGAGTTCCTCTGTCTTTTTAAAACTAATCAGGAAGAATCTCACTTTTTCAGGAGGAAGGAAACTGTCTCACACCAACATCAGAACGACGGCTACTCTCCAAAAAAGGCAGGGTTGTTTTAACCCAAATTTGGGTAAAATATGTACGAGCTCAACTGTTGGGTTAGAAAATTTGGGTCAAATATGGACAACCCCAGCCATTGGGTTACATTTTGAATTAAATTTTTTAACCCAACGGCCGGGTTTGTCCATATTTGACCCAAATATGGGTCAAAACAACCCTAAATTTTTTGGAGTGTTGATAGGAGCCCTGAATACACTCTTGTAGAAAGTTCTAACGAACAGCATTTATATGAAACAGAATCTTTTGTAACGTTATAAATGTCTTTACTGACACTTTTGATCAATTAAAAAAAAAAAAAAAGAATTTCTTAACCTAAACCTTTGAATGGTAATGCATCATGGTTTCCACAAAATATGAACTGTTTTCAACACTGATAATAATCATAAATGTTTCTTGAGCATCAAATCATCATATTAGAGTGATTTGTGAAGGATCATGTGACACTGAAGACTGGAGTAATGATGCTGAACATTATAATAATATCTCACAATTTTTACTGTATTTTTCAAATAAATGCAGCTTTGGTGAGCAGAAGAGACTCTTTCAAAACTGCTGTTTTAAAAATAAGTTTTTATCTTAATTACTGACTTTTACTATATCGTCATATACCTTTAACTTTATCATTGAGAACAGTTCCGGTGTCCCAAAGGTGGAGCGCGAGTGAGTTCAGCTGATCATGTGTTTGTCCAGGAAAGAGCTGTCAGCGTTCAGCCCTAATGCTCAACACTGAGACTTCTCCAAAACAGCTGCTGTAAAGTGCAGGAATATTTCACTGTTTTACTGTTTTTACTGTAGTTCTCGTCAAATAAAAGCAGCCTTGGTGAGCAGAAAAGACCAACTTTCTAAAACATTTAAAAATCTTACTGACCCCAAACCTTTAGACAGTAGTGTAAATATGAATTAATAGTGAATATTTGTCTCATTCATCCGTCATCTTGGCCTGTCATTAGTGCAGACTTAGACCAGAAGCATAATCTATGCAAGTACTCAAAAAAGTAATGCTTAGCAGCACAATGCATGAAAGTGTAAAAGCCTTTGTCTCGTGAGCCTTGAAAAGCAGAGATACAGCGCGTGTTATTGGGCTTTTTCCTACCGTGCAGTACTTTTGGAGCGATATTATATTACTTTAGAAAGATGGCAACATCATTATTTTGGTTTTACACTGAGATTAGTGAGTCTATTAGTGAAATACGCTGATTTTAACAATCATTGTTGCATTATATGCCAATGGTGACAGTTCAAAAATGGGAAAAAAGCACTTTAGCATTTTCCCTCAAAAGTGCTTTTTCCGCCAAAAGTGCATTCTTCCCATTTTTGAACAGTCACCACTGGCATATAATGCAACAATGATTGTTAAAATCAGCGTATTTCACTAATAGACTCACTAATCTCAGTGTAAAACCAAAATAATGATGCTGCCATCTTTCTAAAGTCCTGTAATTTGACTCCAAATCTCACAAAACTGTCATTTTGGCCTCCTTCTGCAAAACAGTGGATTACTCAATAAATATTCATCCATGGCATTTAATATTTTGGTTTTCATCACTATTCATGTGTGTCTTTCTTTAGAAAGAATACTAATAAAATCAAAAATGTTAGAAGTTTCTAAAATGTTGTTGATTTGACACATTATGACCCTTTTATGGAAATGCTTCTTTGAATACAGCACAAGTCTATTCATTCACTTCTTCACATCTAAGAGTGAAAGTTATTTCTCCGGCGTCTCTTCCTTCCCTCAGCCATTGTTTGCCTGTTTTTATTGGTTGTTTTCTGGGAAATGTTAGATTTCTTGTTGAACAAGGAAGCGTTTTTTTGTGTGTTGACTGCAGGACCGTTTCTTCTGTCTCTTGAAACGTGTATTTGACGGCTGATGGTGAAAATGACTTTCAAACAACTTTTTTTTTTTACATTACCTTTTTTGTGTGTGTTTGTGCATTCAAGCTTTCATAGGAAGGTCTTGTTTTTAGGTTTCGTTACAAGCTGAGCGATTAATACATGAAAATTCTTACATACAGCCCCTTCAAATGTTAGGAAACTCAATTAATTCTAAACTATCTGATCAGATCTCAAGTAGTTTGTGTCATTTGGGATGCAACACACACTCTGAATGTCATGCAGATTGCGCAGTAATGTCTCTTGGCATCGTTCTGATATTAAGTCATTCGTGTAGCAAACCTTATACTGGATCCTGACAGCAAACGGATGTGATTTCATCACATGATGACGCTTTCAGCACTCTTTATCTCATCTGTATTAGTCTGAGTGTGTTTGTAGATCACGGCACTCGCACACTTTGATTTTCAAACCCGTTTCTCTCTTAATCCTTCGTTCCAGCAGCTTGTTTCTCAGTTCAGTCTTTCTTTGACCGTGCAAAACCACCAGATCAGGCTCATAAATGTCAATTACAGGCCTATAAAAGAAGCTCAGGGGTTTGTGTGGAGCCATAAGCCTCTATCTGACTCCCCCAGCGTTTATAAAGCGGTTTAACACACACACACACACACACACACACACACACACACACACACACACGCACACGCACACGCACACACACACACAGACACGCACACGCACACGCACACACACACACACACACACACACACACACACACACAGTGTGTTGTTATGGACCTTCATCAGAGGAATTAGTCACACACACACACACACACACACACACACACACACACACACACACACACACACACACACACACAGTGTGTTGTTATGGACCTTCATCAGAGGAATTAGTCACACACACACACACACACACACACACACACACACACACACACACACACACACACACACACACACACACACACACACAGTGTGTTGATGTGGACCTTCATCACAGGAATTAGTTCCTGCTCTTATTTTCTTCATGTAATCGCAATCAGAGAAAGGTTGTGGTCCTCAGTGTTGAACTGAACGGCTCTGCTCGTCTGAACACACAGCTCTGACGTCTCTGATCATGACACTGTCTCTGTTATCACTGTAAAGCTGCTGTGAAACAATCTGTGTCAAGCACTGTAAATGAAGGAGACTTGAGTATATGTGTGTGTGTATGAGTGAATGAGTGTGTGTCTGTGTGTGTGTGTGTGTGTGTGTGTGTGTGTGTGTGTGTGTGTGAGAGTGAATGAGTGTGTGTGTGTGTGTGTGTGTGTGTGTGTGTGTGTGTGTGTGTGTGTGTGTAAGTGTGTGTCAGCAGTTTCTGTCTCTCCTGGGAGTCTTTATGGTCACATGATGATTCAGGTGGAAATCGAGGTCATCTCACACGTTACTGTGATTCATAACTTCCGTTTCAAATCTAAATGAATATTTGGTATTAACAAAAAGCCAAAAAAATCAAAAAGCCACAAAACTAAACTAAAAGAATATTTAATCCATCCTGTCACGGACCGCTCAGCGTCGAGCTCTGTCTCACTCCAGACGAGTGGAAATAAAACATCCGGTCTCTGTCTGTAGATCTCAATCTCAATCCATATCTATAAACAAATTCAAGAGAAAATATTGTGATGTTGTGGTGTGTGTGGATGCGACTCTGGACTCGCTGATGTCTATAAACCTGTGTGTTTCAGTCTGCTGGTTTTCCCTGAACTAAAGCTGATGATTTGATCATTTGTTTGCCGTGTCTCTCATTCATGCGTTTCCAGTGCAATCCAGTGATGCAAGAATTACAGACAATAATAATTCATGCCTTGCTTACAAACATTTACGCTTTTCAGACGTGCATCCCAGTCGCCCAATATCCTGAGAATAGGAACTTTGTTTTAAATGACACATATAAGTGATTTTTTATCTTCAGTGAGTTAAGCTTTAAGTGAGTGTTTAATCAGTGTGTAATTAGGCTTTGAGCAGAACATTAACAGGATCGGCGCCATCGTGTGTGTGTGTGTGTGTGTGCCCCGCATGGTTGCCGTGGTGACGGGCGAGAAACACATCAATACACCTGAACGGACCTGTGTAAAACCTGTCCGGTTGTGTGTGTGGGAGTTTATATAGAGCCAGAACAAAGTCCAGAACAATAAATCTCAGCGCAGGAATCATCCGGCCTCTGACTTACCTGATGTTTGAGATCAGCAGGTCCAGATCACACACACGCATATTTTACTGTACAAAACTGACATTTACAGGACAGAAAACATCCTTTTACTGATCAAAATTGACTTTACAGCAAAAAACACGTATAACTCATTACCTGAAATAACTTTATTGCACTTTTTTACACTTTGTTTGAAAGCAGCTTTACAGAAAATGCTCGTTTCGACGATACAGCTTGTGAAGAATCAGTCATGACTGTGACAAAAGTAACATCTATATGACATACAGATATAATATAATACAGGTTATATAGTTAAAACTCATTTTTGATCATTTGATATCAAAAGAAAAAGAAGAAGACTCGTCTGTATTGTGCACAAAGCTTATTTAAAGGGGTGGTATAATGGCCTTTTCACAAGATGTAAAATAAGTCTCTGATGTCCCCAGTGTGTGTGTGTGTGTGTGTGTGTGTGTGTGTGTGTGAAGTTATAGCTCTAAATACCCCACAGATATTTTAATATTGCATGTTAAAATTGTCACTTTTTGAGGGTGAGCAAAAACGCACCGTTTTGTGTCTGTCCCTTTAAATGCAAATGAGCTGCTGCTCCCGGCACAGGGGGCGGAGCTACAACAGCTTGCACTCACACACACACATGCACTGAAAATTTCAAAAACTTTTAGCCTTTTATGTTCAAACCGGAGTCAATGATGGAGAGACTCAAGAAGAAGTGACAACATGTAGAACCAACAGGACATTTCTGAACGTTTAGTTGATGAATTTCTGTAGCTTTAGCTTATGTGTAGTTATCTTCAAGTCATTGATTAGCATATTCTGTCATGATAATGTATAAATTGTGTTCCGGGGTGCGGGGTTTATGTAAATTCTAGGGTTGGTGATGTCACTAACCCGGGAGGAATGTGGTGTAGTCTCTACCAGCCGTTTGTTGTAGTCCTTAAAAAGCGATTTCTTTAAAAGCAAATATCTCCCTTTGCTTTGAACTTTGAGTGTTGTAACTTTGCAGATGTTGTTTATGCTCAAACAGCAACATTACACACTAACTAAAGTTAGAAAAGTGAAATCATAATCAACCACCCCTTTAACTAAATCACGAACACAGAACTAGTCTACATGAACACACACACACACACACACACACACACACACACACACACACACACACACACACACACACACACACACACACACACACACACACACACACACACACACACACACACACACGCACACACAAAAATCATGCATACATGGGAAGAAATTGTGAAAGTGACTGAATGAAACCTAAAACAGGACAGCAGTCCTTCACAAATCACACGCGAGTGATATATAATATATAATTATAATAATTAATTATTTAATAAATTCATAAATTAATAATATATTATTATATAATAACTAATATAATAAGTATATTAGCATGTTTTACTGTAAAAACAAAAAACAGATTATAATTGAATTTACAGCAAAAACAAAACAAAAAAAAAACATATAACTTGTTACCCTGAAATTTTGATTCAAGTTTATTTGTATTGTAGTTTTTCCACATTGTTTCAAAGCAGCTTCACAGAAAATGCTTGTTGCTTTATGTAACGTGCAACAGTCTCTCGCTCGCAGTGTTCCACCGTTCCACTGTTGTTTTCAGGCCACGCCCGTGGAGATGATGTCACCGGTGATGTCATCAGGAGACCGCTGTGACATCACTCCTCCGTCCTCAGCGCTCAGAGACCGAAGCACACGCAATCTCACTAACTCAAACAACCTGACCCGCTGTGTTTGGCCCTCGCTCGCTCAGTAATGCGCTCCCAGGACACGTCCATGCGCAGGGATTGCAGCCGCTGATGAAACATGATGTTGTCTGAGGAATGCAGTGGAATTTCCCTCTTCGGTTCGCCATCAGCCATGAGCTTTTCCCAGGAGGAAAGCAGAGATTACACTCACAGAACGAACGCACACATTCAGGACGAGCCGTTCTCCCTCTGTAAGGATATCTGGCTCGTCTTTTCCTCACAGGTCTTTTCACACTGTGTTATATATCACAGCATGATCTGGCTCTGAACGCAGTGCGTTTGCATCATCAATAAGGATTTGGACTTGGGAAAGGACAGCTTTCATAATTATCCCTTTGGATTTGCCAGTTAAACTGTGCACACACAGAACGCCAGAACTTCGTTTTACATTTAACATTACATTTATTCAGTTGGCAGACGCTTTCATCCAAAGGAATACAACAAGTGATTCATCTTAAGTTTAATTTTTAATTTGTCACGCCAGTTTTTGATTTGTTGGTCAGTTCTTTAGTTAGATTAAGTTTAGTATGTTAGTTCTCTGTTTTAGTTTTGCAGTATATTATAGTTTAATGGAGAATGGGGAAAAAGTGTTTTTTACTGCAAACAAAAATGATCTGCCAAATAATGTTAATTCAAATAGAAACAAGATTATCTTTCTTTCCCCATTGGCAGATAATAACTTGTTTTAAGCAAAAACTCACTCAATTTTTATTTATTTCCCCAGAAAACAAGACATAGGGCCCTGTTTTAGCGATCTAAGCCCATGGTCTAAAGTTCACTTAGGACGTCCGAATCCACTTTTGCTAGTTTAACGATGGGACAAATGGTCGGCGCTCCCGGTGCATAATCTAACAGGACTGTCCCTATTCTCTTAATGAGTAATGGGTGTGTTCCGGGATTTACGTATGTTAGAGTCTCAGAGTCAGAGTTCAGAGCACAGAATCAGAGTCTCATCTCCCATTCCCTTTAAATGCCAGTTGCGCTCGTGGCATGGCGGATTCGCTATTTACATGACGGACTTTGATAGTGGAAAGACCGAACGCGTCTCCAGAGCGCAAACGGATCTGCTCGTGCGCAAGTAGATCATCTACGGGACAAGCCGGATTCACCATATCTTTATTTACACTGAAATCCTTTTATTTTAAATATTTGGCATGTTTGTGTGCAGCTGTGCGTCCCTGTGTGTGTAATAAGCAGAGTGTGTGTGTAATAAACAGCGTGTGTATGTAATAAACAGCGTGTACGTGCGTTGTGGACCCGCCTATAGGTGCGCATTACTAACACACTCTTTAAATAACAAAATAAATACTCCGCCATTGACTTTAGACCAGGTTTCAGTTGGTCAATGTCTCAGTCTATTTCTGTTGCCTCAAAATAGCAATGGACCAACAATGCGCCAGAACACACACTCGTTCTCAGACCAGCCGCCCATGGGCACTCAAATGGGCGCAAATGCATTTGCTATTTAAACAGCGCGGCGCAGGACGTGAAAAATGATAACTGCGTCGGGCTGAAACTAGCAAAACACACTTGTGTCGCGCTTGGTGCTGCATTACCACCGGGTGTAAGATAGGGCCCTTAATATCTTATAGCATTTTACTACTTTACTAAATGCTTCTGGATTTAGACTTTTTTTTATATATTTTGACTGGAAACAAGACAAAAATACTAAGTAAGAAAAGCTCTTTTTGCAGTGTGATAAGAAACACACATGATTGCTGACATATCAAGGAAAATGATTATCAGGTCGGTGTACGGTAATCTCCATCGTGAGACGAGGATCTATCAGTACTGTAGTGATATTTCACTGGTGCGTAAGAAGATTCAACCTTGCATAACTAATGTAACTAATTAGCATAATGCCAGTCTGTGGTCCTGATTGGTTGAGCAGCGTCTCTTAGCTCCGCCCTCAAACACTGTAGTGTATCTGAGACTGGAGGAGTTTGGTTCGTGTTGTTCGTGTCGAGAAGACGCTGTTTTCTGAGATTGATACGGTGAAACCCACGCCATCGTTACTGTTCGTATCACTGTGATCAAGAGCTGAGATTCAGATATGATAATGAGCATTTGCTTTCTGACCAATCACAGCAGAGCAGCTCTCAGAGAGGCGGAGCTTAGAGAGACTGAATCTTCAAACGAAGCGTTTCAGACTGAGAGGAAAGAGCTGACGCTGCAGTGCAGATTATGAGGACATTAAAGTGATTTTAATCTTTAATGGATGTAAACCTGTTGAAGAGACGCCAAAACAACATTAGGAGCCTTTAAAATAGCATAATAGGGGCACTTTAAAGATTTTCACACCAAACAAATTGAAGTATGACATCCAACTGGACCAAAAAGTCTTTCTGCTCTCCAGATGAAGTTGAACATATCCACAAAACCTGACTGATTTACAGGAGCTCGTGATTTCAGAGTGAGAAGTAAGAAGATAATAATACAAAGAAAGCAAAGATCAGATGAAATGCATTGAAATGTTTGGTATTTTCCCTCATTGCTGTGGTTTGGAGAAGTGTTTTATAGAAGTGCAATCGGGGTCACGCGTTCACAGCGAATCCAGCGAATCCAAACCAACTTTTCCTGCATCTTTGCTGTAAAGAGAGACGTATATCACTGGCGCCAGAGAGAGAGAGAGAGAGAGAGAGATCTGGAGCTTAAGCTGTATTGCTGGAAACCTACAGTGTTAATACTTGGAAAAAGGCCCAGTGAGAGACGGAATAAGGCGGAGGACAAGAAAAACATGTGAGATTGAGTGCAGCGAGAGAGAAAGATGCCAGAACGTGAAACCTCAAAGTCTGAGACGTCACGCAGAACTCTTGATGACGGCCTGTAAAACTGAGCCGTAATGCGACACCCGGTCGCCAAAATATCATGCAATGCGCCATTACACAAATTACACATTGTGCAAGAGGAGAACTCTCTGATATCTGTGTTAGTTTGATTACATTTACATTAGAGAAAACACAGTCACGTTTTAAAGGACAGAGAAAATGACTATCTCTATAGTGCACTCGCTCAACTTTAGTGCTTTAAAGGAGTAGTTCACTTCACAATTAAAATTTCCTGATAATTTACTCATGCAAGATGTTCATGTCTTTCTTTCTTCAGTGGAAAAGAAATGAAAGTTTTTGAGGGAAAACGTTCCAGGATTTTTCTCCATATAGTGTCTTCAATGGGGTCCAATGTGAGATGTGAGTTTCAGTGCAGCTTCAAAGTCTCGACACGATCCAGCCGAGGAATAAGAGTCTCATCTAGACAAACCAGCGGACATTTTATAAAATAAAATGAAACATTTATATACTTTTTAACCACTAATGCTGGCTTTGATGCGCCACACATTACGTAATCAGGTTGAAAGGTCAAGCGTGACGTAGGCGTAAGAACAGACCCAGTGTTTACAAAGCGAACGTGCAAAGACTAAGTCAAACGCCCTTTACAAAAAAATAAAGAAATAAAAGGTAAACCAATTTTGTTGTATGCTTTTGAAGATGGAGGAGAAAATGTGATGGAGTTTTCACCCTTCATTTCTGAACCGGAACACACGTGACCTTTCAACGTGATCACGTAATGTGTGGCGCATCACAGCGAGTGCAAGACCAGCATTAGTGGATAAAAGTATATAAATGTTTATTTCTGTATAAAATGTCCGCTGGTTTGTCTAGATGAGACTCTTATTCCTCGGCTGGATCGTGTCGAGACTTTGAAGCTGCACTGAAACTCACATCTGGACCTTCGACCCGTTGGACCCCATTGAAGACACTATATGGAGGAACATCCTGGAACGTTTTCCTCAAAAACCTTCATTTCTTTTCCACTGAAGAAAGAGAAAGAACATC
>CM043366.1:2397516-2405016 GCA_023718395.1 Leucaspius delineatus | reverse complement strand
CTGATCTCATAGGTAAAGCTCCGCCCTGATCTCATATGTGAAGCTCTGCCCTGATCTCATAGGTAAAGCTCCGCCCTGATCTCATATGTGAAGCTCTGCCCTGATCTCATAGGTAAAGCTCCGCCCTGATCTCATATGTGAAGCTCTGCCCTGATCTCATAGGTAAAGCTCCGCCCTGATCTCATATGTGAAGCTCTGCCCTGATCTCATAGGTAAAGCTCCGCCCTGATCTCATATGTGACGCTCTGCCCTGATCTCATAGGTAAAGCTCCGGCCCTGATCTCATATGAGAAGCTCCGCCCTGATCTCATATGTGAGGCTCCGCCCTGATTTAATGTGTGAAACTCCGCCCTGATCTCATATGTGAGGCTCCACCCTGATTTAATGTGTGAAGCTCCGCCCTGATCTCATATGTGAGGCTCCGCCCTGATCTAAAATATAAAGCTCCACCCTGATCTCATATGTGAGGCTCTGCCCTGATCTAAAATATAAAGCTCCACCCTGATCTCATATGTGAGGCTCCGCCCTGATCTAAAATATAAAGCTCCACCCTGATCTCATATGTGAGGCTCTGCCCTGATCTAAAATATAAAGCTCCACCCTGATCTCATATGTGAGGCTCTGCCCTGATCTAAAATATAAAGCTCCACCCTGATCTCATATGTGAGGCTCCGCCCTGATCTAAAATATAAAGCTCCACCCTGATCTCATATGTGAGGCTCCGCCCTGATCTAAAATATAAAGCTCCACCCTGATCTCATATGTAAGGCTCTGCCCTGATCTAAAATATAAAGCTCCACCCTGATCTCATATGTGAGGCTCCGCCCTGATCTAAAATATAAAGCTCCACCCTGATCTCATATGTGAGGCTCTGCCCTGATCTAAAATATAAAGCTCCACCCTGATCTCATATGTGAGGCTCCGCCCTGATTTAATGTGTGAAGCTCTGCCCTGATCTCATATGTGAGGCTCCGCCCTGATCTAATATATGAAGCTCCACCCTATTCTCATATGTGAAGCTCCGGCCTGATCTCATATGTCAGTCACCACCCCTGATCTAAAGTAAACATTGCAAGATGGCTCTGGATGAACACCAGTTGTTTGAAACAGCTTTGGCCGCTACAGTGATCGAGTTAGACTTGGCTTTTCATCTAAACGAGGAACAGAAGATGGCGCTCGAATCCTTCCTTTGCAAGAAGGACGTTTTTGCTGTTTTGCCGTTGTTGTTTGATCCGGTCGGCAAAACAGCAAAAACGTCCTTCTTGCAAAGGAAGGATTCGAGCGCCATCTTCTGTTCCTCGTCCAACTGCTAAGAGTCTAATCCACCAGTTAGCTCCGCTGGAAGCTAAGCGTGGGGCTTGTTGTGATTGGTCGTAGTGTTATCCAATTGCGTGCAGTGAGATTTTCAAATGCACGCTTGGTGCCGCCCCTCGAGCTGGACGATCTTCATTAGTCGATTCCAGATTAATCTTTCAGATTTAGGTCTGGATTTCCAGGCTACAACGGTGTCCCAGTCCACCAGAACGGTGATCACAAAAGGCCCTCAAAAGTTAATAATGACGATGTTAGTTGATAAAATCATATATGAAACAGTGACTTCTTCTCATATGATCCGTTTATGGTGTTTTTGATCTTCACAACTCCCCTATCTGTCACTGTAGAGAAACATTCTGCTAAACATCTGCTTTCCACAGAAGAAATGACACAGACATTCAGGTGCATACATGATGACAACTTTAATTCCATTAGTTTTTTCAAATTAAATGAACTTTGCAGGCCATGAATCTCTGTGATTGTTTTCTGCATCACCACATTTTTTTTCAAGGTTCAAGGTTTATTGGCTTATTTCAACCCATGTCGACAGCAGAAATTGTTCAGTGAGATATGATTTATCCAATAAAATAACGAAACGCTGTAAATCTGAAGCGATCACCCTGCGTCTCCACACCCAACGCTACACGCAGGCCCGGAGTGGGTAATCGGGAGAATCGGGAGTATTCCCGGTGGGCCGCTTCACTTTTGGGCCGGTCGAGGAATTTTTTTTTATTATTTTTTTTACATTTCAATGTCACATTAGTTACATTAGGATACACACGTTCCGCATTCTGCCACCACAGCGCGCAACTCAGCATGGGTTGTACCATGTGAGGGAGTCCTCCCCTCCTATAGAAATGGTTGGGTCCATAGCCCGTCTTTTCAAAACGTTTTCTCAGGGAGGCTACCGCGGCTCCGCCGGCGCCTACTGATAGCTGGGCCGGCCGTAACGGTACGCGTCAGGGAGGATGGATGGGAGGAAGAGGCCAGGAGGTAAGCTACGGAAGCTTTGTTTCCGCCACAGAATAAAACATTTTAAAAGATAATTGCGACTTTTTATCTCGAGTTTACATCTCGCAATTCTGACTTTTTTTCTCAGAATTGCGAGATATAAAGTCAGAATTGCCTGAAATAAAGTCGCAATTGCGTGTTAAAAAGTCAGAATTGTGAGATATTAAGTCAGAATTGCCTGAAATAAAGTTGCAATTGCGTGTTATAAAGAATTCTGAGATATAGAGTCAGAATTGCGTGATATAAAGTCGCAATTGCTTCTTATAAAGTCAGAATTGCAAGATATAAAATCAGAACTGCCTGAAATAAAGTCGCAATTGCTTATAAAGTCAGAACTGCAAGATATAGAGTCAGAATTGAGTGATATAAAGTCATAAAACGTGTTATAAAGTCACAATTGCGAAATATAAAGTCAGAATTGTGTGATATAAAGTCGCAATTGCTTATAAAGTCAGAACTGCCAGATATAGAGTCAGAATTGTGTGATATAAAATCATAAAACGTGTTATAAAGTCAGAATTGCAAATTATAAAGTCAGAATTGTGGGAAATAAAGTCGCAATTGCTTATAAAGTCAGAACTGCAAGATATAAAGTCAGAATTGTGTGATATAAAGTAGCAATTGCGTGTTATAAAGTCAGAATTGCGAAATATAAAGTCAGAATTGTGTGATATAAAGTAGCAATTGCGTGTTTTAAAGTCAGAATTGCGAAATATAAAGTCAGAATTGTGTGATATAAAGTAGCAATTGCGTGTTTTAAAGTCAGAATTGCGAAATATAAAGTCAGAATTGTGTGATATAAAGTAGCAATTGCGTGTTATAAAGTCAGAATTGCGAAATATAAAGTCAGAATTGCGAAATATAAAGTCAGAATTGCGAAATATAACGTCAGAATTAATTGTGTGAAAAAGTTGCAATTGCTTCTTATGCTTCTTATAAAGTCTAAGTGAATTATTATTTAACCTTTACATTATTTGTTAACCCATGGTATTAATACTAACTACACAATAGTACGAGCTGAACTGTTGCTTCATTTATCCAATTTTAAAAAAGTGCTAATTTGGAATTCCACCATGGAAAAAGTGGGCCGGTCTTGGGCCTGAAACTCCCGGGCTGAAAAGTGGCCCCACTCCGGCCCTGGCTACACGAAACACACTTCAATTCCCAGAGTTTAACCCCTCCGAGACACGCATTTTTGTGCAGGACATTCTCTACGTGACAGAGTGAATGAAAACAAGATCTGTTAGTCTCTACTTGTTTTCTATTCTGTTCTGTTCTGTTCTTTTCTGTTCTGTTCTGTTCTATTCTGTTCTGTTCTGTTCTTTTCTGTTCTGTTCTGTTCTGTTCTATTCTATTCTATTCTATTCTGTTCTGTTCTGTTCTATTCTATTCTATTCTATTCTATTCTATTCTATACTGTTCTATTCTATTCTATTCTATTCTATTCTAACAATCTCCACTTGATTTCCTCTGGAATGATCAGATTATGTGCTTGAACTGTGTTTACTCCTGATATTACATCAGGTCAGCTTTTAAAACAAGTGGAAACATGTTTAAATTACTAACATGTCAAAGCCATCAATAATCCAGAGCTGATCATAAGAAACAAACACATTAATGATCTTAAATCCAGTGGAAATCACCAGTGTGACGTTTATGTTTGATGAATTAAGAGAATCCAGAGAAACGGAGGCTGTAATGATTTGGAAAGATGTGCTTTCATAAATAATAAAACTGAAGGCCAAAATATTCATCACGATTTGATTATCTTCTTATGATGAACTTATGGTTTTTAAAGGCTCTGCTTTAATATCGAGAGCCAGAGCCACATCTGAAACCAGATTATTTACAAAGCATATTTATCTTTTTCTCGTTGACTGCAGAATCTGTAGGTTTGAGTTTGTTTGTGTGGACTATATGGTTATATATATTGGAATATATCTGTAATTTACGATGAAAACAGAACCATCCACTTTATGAGGCCAAACGAGCGTAATGTACGGCTCATCCTGCAGCGTGTTTCCAATTACTCACACACACACACACACACACACGACTGCACTTCCACGCCAGGAGAGAAAATGTGTTGATTCGGAGCGGATTTCCTGATCGCCTGAAAAATAAATCAAAAATCTGTTTGCAGTTATCGGTGTTGCAGGATCATCCCATTTATGATATAACTTTTGTTTTCTTTTCATCAATTCTTTCTGTATTGTAAGAATAAACTGTATGCATATATTCATCATTTCTTGAGTTAGTCATTGGCTTAATTGTTTTGATTGAATTGTGTAATTTTTTTTTTTTTGCTAAATTATCTGCCAATGGGGTAAAAAAAAAAAAAAAAGAATTCAAATGGAAATCAAGATTATGTTTCTTACCCCACTGACAGATATTTTGCTTGTTGTAAGCAAAAACTCAATTAAAACTTTTTTTATCAGAAAACAAGATAGAATTTCTTATGTAATTTCACATCTTTAGTAAATGCTTCTTGATTTAAGAATATTTGGATATTTGGACTGGAAACGAGACAAAAATACCAAGATTCTTTTTGCAGTGTTCAAACCGAATGAAAATGAGAAATGTTGTTTGTAGTTTCCGCTAACTGTGACAAGCTGACATTTTTCCCGTCCTGTAGCCACAGAGCATCTGCCCCACCTGGAGATGTTTCTATATCAGGTGCATCTAAACACGGAGATCCTGTGAATCCCGAGGAGACGTCCGGGAATAGATCGGCTCCTGTTGGCGAGCCAGAGCCCGCTGATGCCAGACTCACAGAGAGGGGATAGAGAGCATTCAGGGCCCTGTCACACACCCGGTGCAGTGCAGCGTCAGGCGAGTGTGTTTTGCTAGTTTCAGCCGAACGTCATGTTTTTTTCATATTCTTGTTTCATGTCTGTCATGTGATCCCCTGTTATAGTCATGTGATCCGGCCATGTGTTCCTCATGTGAATGTGTCATGTTGTCATTGGGTAATTGACCCTTCGCAGGGAGTTTGATTGACAGGCGATCTGACCAATCATAATCCGCCATTCACCGAATCCGCCATTTTTGTCCGACAAAGCAGTCAGGAGAGTTAGTAGATTAACGTTGGAGGATTTGAACTTGACGGAGTGTACTGACGTCTTTCCTCCGTTAAAACAACATTCCTCCTGATGTTCATTCACGTTTATTTGATGCTATAAATGAACTAGAGGGAAGAGATGATCGGTTCATGAGCGGCTTTAACTGAGCGATCTGTCAGACACATTAAAGAGCCACAAAACGGTATATTTATTGGTTTAAATTTCTTAAAAAAATGACAAATTTGAAAGTTGAGACTTTGTTTCATATCAAAAGTAACCTGGTCTGTCCTGTGTGTCAGCGTGTTGTCAGTGTCCTCTCTGCTTAAGGGAATAGAGACAAAACACACCCATTACTCATTAAGAGAATAGGGACGACCCTTTTAGATTATGCACCGGGAGCGCCGACCATTTGTCCCATCGTTAAACTAGCGAAAGTGGATTCGGACGCGCCCTCTGAGCACTTACGCCGTGCGCTTTAGACCATGAGCTTAGATCGATAAAATAGGGCCCTCAGTGTTTAGAGATCAGATCAGTGTTGATAGAGTCCTTCCCTGTTTCATATCTCTTCCGTTCAGTCTGTTTTTAGAGCAGAATTCCCTCTGTGACGCTTTTCCACACTTCCATCTGCTGACCGAGAGGATCCGCTTCCACCTGAGAGGACATCTGCCGGTTATTCCCTCTCTCTCTCTCTCTCTCTCTCTCTCTCTCTCTCTCTCTCTCTCTCTCTCTCTCTCTCTCTCTCTCTCTCTCTCTCTCTCTCTCTCTCTCTCTCTCTCTCTCTCTCATCTAAGATGCTGTGCACATTTTGGTTTGAAGCATTTAAAGGTGCAGTCTGTAAGTTTTAGCGGCATCTAGTGGTGAGGTTGTGAACTGCACCCAACAGAAGTTACGGTGTCCGACAGGAAGTGATGTCGTCGTCTGAGACAGCAGAGAGTAGCAGTTCAGCGATGAGGTTTCTTTACAAAGATAAAGAAATTAGGTTTACTTTATTATTCAGTAAAACGATATGTTATTGGTAATATTATTGTCACCTGTTCATCATTGTGTCAGTGTTTTATTCGCTGACTTTAGCTCGCTTCTTTGCACGAAGAACAACATAGTGACGAAACGCGTTTGTCCGTTCAGAGCCACCATAGAAACATGTGGATGTAAGCGGACCCGCGGTGTGTGTAGAGAGAAATGTTCATTCTAAGCTAATAAAAACATAAAGGTTCATTATGTAAGGTCTTTATACACCACTGAAAACATAGATATGTTTATGATATTGCAGATTCCAGATATTTAGTAATGTAATCTGATTACTTTTAGATTACTTGTTTATCTCATAGATAAACTATAGATTTGAGTAGGATAATCTTGTGCCATTTTTATATAACCCTGACCTTAATTGACCAATCAGACGAGGTCATCAGACGACAGTGTGTGTGTGTGTGTGTGGGGGGGGGGGGTTGTTACACTGTAGGATTTACTTTGAAACAATTTAGCTCAGGAATTGCAAGTAAATATTACAAAAAAAACTGCAAATAACACATTGAATTAAACATGATATTTTGAAGTAGAAAAAAATGACTGTCTTGTAAAACACAACAATAATCTTTGTTTACTTTACAATCATGTTGTACAGTATATGTGAGGTTATTTAATGTTTTTATCTCGCTTTTCCAGGTCATTTGCATGTCCGGATCTGAGTGTTGAAATCCGTGAGGGATTCATAACCTCCTGAATCATCCGTAGGACAGGAGCGGTGCAGTCCATCCAGGTGAACACACACACACACACACACACACACACACACACACACACACACACACACACACACACACACACACACGTGAGTCAGTGAAAGGTAAAACCACACCCAAGGTGTGAATGTGTGTCAACAGGATTAAATAACAAGTTGTGGTTGTTAATGAACAGACGAACGGTCCTGCGCTCGTGTAAACGAGTGATTATAGCGTGAGTAAACTCATTACACTGCACAAACACGAGCCTCTTCCTCAGGGTTCCTGTCTCTTACGGCATCCAAACGTTCTCACAGCAAGATACATGCACTGGAGAAAACGCAGAATGACTGAAGATATTAAGTCAAATTTAAGCAAGTTTTTGCTTAAAA